>JAYESA010000002.1:93856133-94013778 GCA_036927795.1 Iris macrosiphon | reverse complement strand
TGTATTAAAGTGTAGTATTAGACTTAGTTGAGGTAATGTGTTAGTATTAAGTTGTAATCAAGATATAAGGGTAATATTATATATGGTACTACATAACTTATAAGTTAATAATACTACATTAACTAGTATTAGTATATTAGTTATACTTGGTTAAGATAAGTATGTATGTATAGATATTACTTTGTACTAATAACTAGTATAAGGTATGCTTAATATTGATACTATAGGTATCCTAATACCTAGTTCTAATTGATACTTGGTTAAGATAAGTATGTATGTATAGATATTACTTTGTACTAATAACTAGTATAAGGTATGCTTAATATTGATACTATAGGTATCCTAATACCTAGTTCTAATTGGTATGACTTGTATCCTCAAGATACTAGCCTAATAACTTAGATATAGGCTAGTACCACCTAAAAATAGTTCGTTTGACCAAGTTTGACTGTTTGACCTAGAGTTGACCTAGTTTGACTATTTTGACTTAGACTTGGCCTAATGGCCTAGATTTGGACTAGTTTAACTTGTATTAATTTCAAAACCTTGTATTGATATAATTTTCCATATTTAGTTCTCCGAGACACCGTTCCGGACATCTTTGATACTGTTTACCGGATTTCAGGCGAGTACATTCTCTGACAGTTTTTTGTTTATGATATCATCTATGTTTCTTATATTTAGTATAGATATCTTTGATTTTCTGACACTTGGTTTCACGGATTGATATTCCTGGATTCCGACATGAGATATTATTCCTGGTTTTTCCTGGCGTATTTCTTGTATGAGCCCATTATTCTTGTACATGTATGGATAGTGATTTATGAGAAGAATAACTTCCTTCTCATGGAATCCCGTGTCATAGTGTATCATGGTCGGATCCACTATACCAGTCAGAGGTGGAGAGTATTTAGTGTAGATATATGATCATACTCCCGCAGTTCTTATTTTTCTTATATAGTGTTAATTATACACCGTACGTATGATTAAATAAGCCATGATTTCCTAGCAAGTTTTCAAGTCGATCACATGTTGTCACTCATACTCACTTAGATATATTTCTTTATTCTATATATGATGTTCATATCTCTTGTATGTATTTTTCGTATTTTCTTATTCCTGTATATTTCTGCCATGCCCTATTCATCTTGAATTCGCTCACTATTTACTGTTACATAGTCTTTACATTTATTGGAACTGCTGTTAAGGTATACTTTGCTCCAATCTTGATTGTATATATTTTTTCAGATGACACTGAGGAGTGGTATCCCGCTCACTACGGGCCTCAAGACGTAGTTGGCTTAGAGCTAGAGACTGTGGCTCATGAGGGACTTATCTTGGTTGAGACAAACGATACTTTACCTGTAGCTTAGTAGATATGTTTATATTATACTGGATTTGTCTTCAGGTTTGACAGTTAGTACTCTTTTATATTGAGAGTTGTATTTTGACTTTTTAGTTCTTTATATCATATTTATGCGTTATTCCATCTTATAGTTCTGTGATTGATTATTCATATTTTATTAGTAGAATTATATATCTTGATGATCATTATTGTTAGATAGTATAGTTTATCCAAATAGCGTTCTACGTCGATGATGCAGCGTAGGCTGAACGTACCAACATTCTCGTGCCCTTATATCGGGTGTAGGTCGTTATACATTTTTAGTGGTGGACCATGCAGGTCTTCGAGGTCGCAATTAGTGCAATTCGTAGTGGTGCTCTAATTTGAGTGCTATTATGAGCTTGTTTCAAGATATATGATATAGGCTGGGAATACCCAATCACAGCTAAAAAAAACTCTATTATTCATTTCAACTGTTCTTCCTTGATATTTGATAATTGAGCTTTACTCCTTTGAATATATTTTATCTTATGCCATATTGATTCTTTCCTTTTGTTTTACCTCAAGATGCCGCATAAGACTCGATCATAGCAGATAGGAGCAGCTTTTGAGAGATCTGTGATTTACAGAGAGCCCGTACCAGTCACTTCTCCGATGATTAGCATATCAGCTAGATTTGGGGGTCCACCTGCAGTACATAGGACTGTTCCAGCTGTATCTGAGGGACTTTCACCTCCACCTCCTATGCCGATAGATGCGACTCAGATGTTTGTATTATTTTGCAAGATGTTGGAGGCTCAGAGGGCACAATCAGAGGCTCATCAAACGTAGACCAATGTGATAAGGCATGGTATCGAGAGTGCTCATCAGCATGCCCTTACTTCAGTAGAGAGATGAGCTTCAGTCCAGCAGCAGGTTGCTCCGCAGTTTGCCCAACTTCGATAGGGTAATATCCAAGACTTCAAGAAGCTGGAACCTCGGGTCTTCAAGGGGATCGAGGGCATCATCTACACTGGTGATTGGCTTAAGGATATCGAGCGTCTTATGAGGGTGTCCCATCTTGCTGAGGATCTGAAGGTTGAAGTAGTGGGACTTCAGTTGTTTGAAATCGCTCGCACTTGGTTCAGGAATAAGCCACTTCTATCTGATATGGGGTAGTCTTGAGAGTTATTTAAGGGCCTGTTTAAGAATTTTTTTGCTTGGACGGATATATTGGATTTGGGGAGGCAGTTTGAGGGCCTTACTCAGGGGAGCATATCCGTAGAGGACTACGCTACTGAAAGGTTAAGGCAATTTGTAGAGTACTCTTGGTGAGGAAGTCAGAAGTTTGGGCTATCCACTTCCGCAAAGGTCTGAACTGGGAAGTATAGATCCTCATTCCGTCTTTCTATAAGACATATTTTGAGATACTTATGGAGGCATGCAAGGTTGAGCGGGAGTTGAGCTTGAATTCCAAGAGAGACCGCAATTCTTTTATGGTGGCTAGTAGCAGCGCAGTGTTTGCTAAGCATCTTTATCTCCAGTCTAGGCCTTTTCAGCAAATATATCAGTACTAAACTCCAGCTAGGGTACCGGTTCACTAGGAATCACAGCAACAGAGATACTCATAGTACGCTTTCTGCCACTATTACAAGAAGCCCAACCATATCTAGGAAGTTTGCAGGAATAGGTTGGAAGTTTATCTGTATTATGGCATAGAGGGGCATCAGATGAGAGATTATCCTTTCAATCCTCTTTGTGCAGCTCATGGAATAGCTCTAGCTCAGAGAGCACAGGCGAGGCCACCTGCAATACAGCCGAGAGGACCGTCGCTTCTGACTCAACAACAATGTTACACCCAATACTAGCATCAGGGAGGTGCACCTCAAGGACGGGCATTTTCTATGAAGGTCGAGGAGGTTGAGCCCACCGTGGATGTCATCGCAGGTTCTGTTCTTCTTGATTCTATTTCAGCTTTAGCATTGTTTGATTCAGGTGCTTTCCATAGTTTTGTATGTATTTTTTTTCTCTGAAGCATCATTTGTTAGCTGAGTCTTTGCTTAGGACTTGCAAGATCATGACCGGGGAAGACATTATCCTAGTTAGTGATGTTTGCAAGGATCAGAGAGTTACTCTGGGAGGCCGGGAGCTGAGTGCGAGTCTACTTGTAATGTCACTTCCGAGCTACAACAATGTACTCGGGATGGATTGGTTGAGTAGGAACCTTGCTAGTATAGATTGCAGAGGAGGTAGAGTTTTGTTCAGTCTGCCAAGAGAACCAGAGTTTGAGTTTGCTAGAGGATCTCCGGAGCAAGAAGAAGGCATTATCTATGGAGTAATTGTGGAAGACAAGGAGTTGCCGCATCCCTTGATAGCAGATTTCTTGGATGTATTTCCTGAGAAATTACTAGGATTGCCGCCATATCGAGATATTGAGTTCTCTATAAACTTGGTGCCAGGTGTAGAATCGATTTTACAGCATGTCTATAGAGTGAACAACAGCGAGCTGGTCGAGCTGATGAAGCAAGTGGATAAACTATAAGATAAGGGATTTATTAGATCCAGTTTATTACCATAGAGAATCCCGGTATTGTTTGTACCGAAGAAGGATGGATCAATATGTATGTGCATCGATTATAGGGCATTGAATAATCTTACTATCATGAATAAATATATGTTGCCACAGATTGACGATCTGTTCGATCAGTTGAGTGGCACCAAGGTATTTTCTAAGATAGACTTGAGATCAGGCTACCACCAGGTGAAAGTGAAGCCGAAAGACATTTCGCAGACTGCTTTTAGGACTCGGTATAGCTAGTACGAGTTCATGGTGATGCCGTTTGGTTGACTAATGTCCCGGTGGTGTTTATGAATTTGATAAACAAGGTATTCTACTAGTTCCTTGACAAGTTTGTGGTGGTGTTCATCGATGACATTCTGATATACTCGAAGATGCCAGAGGAGCACGAGGAGCACCTGCGGTTATGTTGGATGTATTGAGGAAGGAGAAGCTGTTTAAGTGTGAGTTCTTCCTAGATAAGGTAAAGTTCTTAGGACATATTATGACTAGTGATTGAATTTCAGTGGACCCGAAGAAGATCGCAGTAGTGGAGTTTTGGAAGACCCCAAGTTTAGTGGCAGATATTAGGAGTTTATTGGGTCTGGCAGGATACTATAGGAAGTTCATACAAGATTTTTTGAGAATTACAGAGCCGATGACTAGACTCACAGGAAGGACGCATAGTTTGTTTGGACAGAAGAGTGTGAGGCTTCTTTTGAGGAATTGAAGACGAGGTTGATATATGCTCCTATTTTGACATTGCCATCAGGGTCTGAAGATTTTACTATCTATAGTGATGCATCAAAAAAATGTTTGGGTTGTGTTCTCCAGCAGAATAGAAAGGTTGTCTATGCATCCAGGCAATTACGTCCTTATGAGAAGAACTATCCTACCCATAATTTAGAGTTAAAAATGGCCATCTTTGCTTTGAAGTTATGAAAACACTATCTGTACAGAAAGCATGTGTAGATCTTCATAGACCATAAGAGCCTGAAGTACGTTTTTACTCAGAAGAAGCTAAACATGAGGCAGCATCGGTGGTTGGAACTAATGAAGAATTTTGATATATCCTTACAGTATCATCCAGAAAAGGCTAATGTAGTTGCCGATGCCTTGAGCAGATAACTGGTAGCTATGTTCTTGACAAAGGAACGATACTAGTTAGAGGATCTAGAGAGCTTGGGCATTGAGGTATTAGTTCCTAGGATTATGATATATATATGGGTTTTATAGATATATCCAGAGTTGATGGACAGGACCAAGGCATCCCAGTATGAGGATGTCTCTCTGAGGAGCATCAGAGCTCAGGTGAGACCATGATTGGTGGATAATTTTACCATTGCTGAGGATTTTTCTTTGTGGCAAAGAACTCGATTATGTGTGCCTAGTTGAGAGCTGTATGAGGAGGTATTGCAAGAAGTGCATCACTCTCAGTATTCCATGCATCCAGGTGCCAACAAAATATGTCGGGATATACGAGATAGTGTGTGGTGGTATGGCATGAAGAGGGAGGTAGCACAGTTTATATCCAGATGCTTAGTGTGCCAGCAGGTGAAAGCCGAAAGGTAGAGTTAAGGCAGTTTACTACAACCATTACCCATTCTAGTGTGAAAGTGGGAGCACATTACTATAGATTTTGTGTCCAGACTTACACGATCTCCAGGAGAAAAAGACACGATTTGGATCATCATTGACTGGTTGACCAAGTCTGTCCACTTTTTACCTTTCAAGATAGGTTTGTCTACGGAGAAGCTTGCAGAGATATATGTGAAGCAGATCGTCAGGATACATGGAGTTCCCGTTAGCATAGTCTTGGATCGAGATAGTTGTTTTACTTCTCATTTCTGGAAGAGTTTGTAGGTGATCTTGGGTACCTAGCTTAAGTTCAGTACTGCATATCATCCCAGATGGTTGGGCAGTCAAAGAGGACCATTCAGACTCTCGAGGATATGCTGCATACCTATGTACTAGATTTTGGAGGATCTTGGGAGGACCATCTCCATTTGGTAGAGTTTTCTTACAATAATAATTACAAGGCCAGTATAGAGATGTCACCATTTGAGGCTCTATATGGTCAGAGGTGTCGCACTCCCTTGTCTTGGGATAATGTTGGGGAGAGAGCTTTATTAGGGCCAGAGATGGTGGTAGATGCCGGAGAAGGTCAAGCTGATTAGAGATAGACTTCGGGTGGCTCAGGACAGACATCGACATTGGCTAATAGCGGCTCAGGACAGACATCGACATTGGCTAATAGCTATCGGAGACCCTTGGAGTTTAAGGTATAGTTTTAGGTTTTGTTTTATGTTAATGCTACTTGTTTGTTATAGATTAAGTTCTTAATATTGTGTTTGTTCTAGGTTGGAGGTCTGGTATTTATGAGGATTTCTCTTATACGAGGCACGATTCGCTTCGGTGGAGGCGGGAAGCTTAGTCCGTGATTCATCAAACACTTCAATATTCTTAAGATGGTCGGTGCAGCTGCCTACAGACTAGACTTGCCACCGGCATTGGAGATAGTGCACAGCGTATTTTACGAGTCACAGTTGAGACGGTACGTGGCGGATCCTAGTCACGTATTTGATCACTCAGAGATAGAGTTGGGCCCTACTATCAGCTATCTAGAGCAGCCAGTTAAGATTCTTGATCAGAGAGAGAGAAGGTGCTGAGGAACCAGACCATTCTTTTGGTGCACGTCGCATGGAGGCATCACTTTTCGGGTGAGTCTTCCTGGAAGAGAGGATAAAATATGAGAGTGGTACTCGTATATGTTCCTTGAGGTATGTTCTTCTTATTCTGTTTTGATTTTCTTGGGGTAGTTTAGTCTTTGAATTTTAAAGACAAAATTATTTTAAGGGGATAGACTTGTCACTACCATATTTTTAAGAAAATAATATTTTGGTCATTTCATAATTAACTAATTATTGTGCATATTGTATATTTATTTATAGTATTATTTATATTTGTTTGATATTGCATTATATTTTGGACTCGTATTAGTGGACCTAACAAGATAAGACTTGACTCATAGGCCAACTTTTATTTTAGTTAGACTTGAGCCCAATAACTAGACCAATTCTTTAAGTTAGTGATTTAATTAGTCAAACCAATAGGAATATAACCTTTCTTCCTTAATCCTTTTCTTTATGACAACCCAATAGGCATATTTGGGTCTTTGTACCATTACTTGGAGGGGCAGGGGGGCGGTGGCAAGTGGCCGACCTATTGAAAGGGGAAAGAAAGTTCTCTCTCCTTATTTCTTTTTATTTCATTTTATTCTATTTTGGTGTTCTTCCCCAATTCAACCCATAACTCCACCAAATCACTTTCAATTACTCTCATTCTTCACCATTAGTAGATCTAGAACTAAGGAGGAGGCAAAGAACACCAAGGAGGAGGGGATTGCATAAGTTAAGCCCTCTTTGTGTCCATTTGAAGAAGTGCATTGGGAATCTATCTCCCAATAGGTATAATTCAAAAGTTTCTTTCTATTTAGATTCTAAATCTGTAGTTTAATCATTAAAAATCCTTTCATGTATTAGGACTACCTATAGGAAGAAGAATTGACTACTAGGGACCATATTGTGAATGTTATTGTGTATTTTGTGTCCAATTTGAAAGAAATTCGAGATTAGTGCACCTTGTGTTTGTCAATGGATCTAGTGGACCAAATTGATATGTGTTTGGTTGTGTGAGACAAGTGTCGTGTCCACAATTGAATACAAGTAGGCTGTATCATGACAATTTAGTGATACATAATAATTTTGGGGTTTTTCCTTCACACGAAAGCTATACATGTCATATTTTACCAAGAGCATGTAGATGAGTAGCTAGCACTTTATATTGCTTATAATTATGCTTCTAGACTTGCTCACATCATTAGTGATACATTTGGTATGGTGTTGGGATGGTATCGCAAGCATATCATAGATTTAGTGTGATACGGATGTGATGTACTCCACGTGTTTGATAAAATATTTAATACTCTAATTAGTGGTGTTTATATCTATTTTAGATTGTCATAAGAAGTGTATCGTATCCTATTGTACTCTAAATTTACTAGTGGATGTATACCTATTTGAATTATATCATGTATATATAAGTATTTTATATGTATATATATTTAGATAGTTACTTATGGAGGCATTTGAGTTAGAGTATATGTGTAGCTTGAGTATATGTGTGGTGCTCGAGCACTTGAGGGCATCCTTAGTGTTTGTGCTAGTATAGTGTTTAGTAGGTATTGGCAAGGGAGATTCTTAGGGATATATGTTTGTGGCAAGGTCTGATATAGGCTCGGTCTGCCCATCATCAACTATAATTGAGGTATGGCTATTCATATATCAGTAGAAGGGGGGATAGAAGTTATGGGGTTGCTTGTTGTTGAATATAGTGGTATTGCTGTTCAGTCCATGTGGAGAGTATTGGATGGTCGGGGTTTGAGTGTGCAGTGCACACATTGGTGCACAGTGAGAGCACAACTAGTGTGCAGTCCACGCAGTGTCTGCAACTGTAGTTAAAGGGGACTGTATAAATTGGGTTGCTGTTGTTGTTTAGGTGTTGCAAGTGAAGAGGTGGGAAAACTTGATGTCCAGGCTTGAAGAAGGAAGGGATCAGTCACTGTGTGCATATTTGTGCTCGAATTAAAGCATTTCTTTTGGGATTCCTGTTGGTATTTCATTTAGCAACAACAGCAGCAGGTCTGAAACTGTGGCTTGTTGTTGTTGTGGAGGTTTGTATTGTTGTTACTTCAGTAATTAGGACTGCTATGATGCGAAGCAGTAGGGTTAGATATGTGCTACCAACAGTCGGGTTGGGAGGCTGCTACTAGTAGAGACAATATTAATAGCAAACACTAGGAGCAGCAGTTGGTAACAAAGGTATGGGATTGATGGACAACAACAGTTGTATTATTCTTGATTGGGTAGTTGGTGTTTCTCTTGTATGGGTTGAACTTAGATTTAAGTATCAGTTAGAATGACTTGTAGAGTAGTGCTGTCAGTTGGGTTATTGTAATAGTTAGTGTAGGATGAGGTATCTAGTCATGAGGTTAGGTTAAGCTAATAATTTTAGAATTAATAAATGTATTAGAATACCTTGGTAGTAGAGTTATAGATATCAATTGGGTTTTTGTGGTATCTCAAGATACTAATGTATTAGAGTGTAGTATTAGACTTAGTTGGGGTAATGTGTTAGTGTTAAGTTGTAATAAAGATATAAGGGTAATATTATATATGGTACTACATAACTTATAAGTTAACAATACTACATTAACTAGTATTATATATTAGTTATACTTGGTTAAGATAAGTATGTATGTGTAGACATTACTTACTACTAATAACTAGTATAAGGTATGTTTAATATTGATACTATTGGTATCCTAATACCTAGTTCTAATTGGTATGGCTTGTATCGTCAAGATAATAGCCTAATAATTTAGATATTGGCTAGTACCACATAGAAATAGTTAGTTTGACCAAGTTTGACCTAGAGTTGACCTAGTTTAACTATTTTGATTTAGACTTGGTCTAATGACTGAGATTTTGACTAGTTTAACTTGTATTTATTATAAAATCTTGTATTGATATAATATTTCATATTTAGGTCTCCAAGGCACTATTCTGAACATCTTTGATACTGTTCACCAAATTTTAGGCGAGTACATTCTCTGATAGTTTTTCGTTTATGATATCCTCTATGTTTCTTGTATTTAGTTTAGATATGCTTGATTTCCTGATACTTGGTTTCACGGATTGGTATTCCTAGATCCCGTCATGAGATATTATTTCTGATAATTTTTGGCATATTTCTTGTGCGAGCCCAATTTTCTTGTACATGTATGGACACTAATTCATGAGAAGATTAGCTCCCTTCTCATGAAATCCCGTGTCATAGCGTGTCATGGTCGGATCCACTATACTAGTCGTGGTATGGAGTATTTAGTGTAGATATATGATTATACCCCCACAATTCTTATTTTTCTTGTATAATATTAATCATACACCACACGTATGATTAAAAGTGCCATAATTCCCGAGCAAGTTTCCAAGCCAATCATATATTGTAACTCGTACTCACTCACTTATTCCTGTATATTTCTGCCATTCCCTATTCATCTTATATATGCTCTCTATTTTCTGTTACATAATCTTTATCATTTATTTGAACTGCTGTTAGAGGTGTACTGTGCTCTAATTCTGATTGGATATATTTTTTAGATGACACTAAAGAGTGATATCCCACTCACTACGGGCCTCAGGACGTAGTTGGCTTAGAGCTAGAGACTGTGGCTCAAGAGAAACTTATCCCGGTTGAGACAGACGATACTTTACTTGTAGCTCAGTAGAAAGGTTTATATTGTACTGTATTTGTCTCTAGCATTGACAGTTAGTACTCTTTTATATTGAGACTTATTGGATATTATCTTCTATTTTGATAGTTGTATTTTGACTCTTCAATTCTTTATATCATATTCATGCGTTGTTCTATCTTATAATTCTGTGCTTGAGTATTCATATTTCATTGGTGGCATTATATATCTCGATAATCATTATTGTTAGATAGTATTGTTTATCCAAACATCATTCTACCGTCGATGATGCGACGTAGGCTGGACGTACCCATATTCTCGTGTCCTTATATCGGGTGTGGGCCATGACAAGCAGGGAGGTAAGGCTGAACCAAACAGGACCGGGCCTAACTAAGGGTTCTTGGGCTAAGTTAGCGAGCTGAGATCAGTAGTCAGGGCTGGACCTGGATTTAATTGACTGACTTATTGTTGGGCTCAGACCCAATTATGTTAAAATAGGCCCTTAGTCAAAATTTAGGGTTGAACCCTGTAGTAGTCCATAACCGACTGGTTAGTTAGTAGATTTAGTTAGTATTGGTATTTAACCATCTTGGGATAGTTTAAGTAAAAATTAAACAGTTGATAATTACCTACTAAATGTTGGTGTTAAAATTAATGGAAAGTTATTTAATTTGAGGGTTATCATTACGAACTGGGTAAAGGGAACTAATTAGTGAGAATTAGTAATTTAAGGAATAGATGGAAGTTTAGATATTAGAATAAAGACATACCCGAGACGTAGAGTTGACTACTTTTGGAGGAACAAGACAAGTACACTTTTTCTCTCCACTTGCTATTTGCATTCTACATATTGTTTGCACATTGTCATTGCTTATTGATTATCGTTGATTTAGTCAGGAGGGTGACACGAGTCATAGTATGTGGTACACATTAATCGAACGACGATTGACTTCTAGCACATTTGTGCCTTACGTCCAAATTGATAATTGATTTACTACTAGCACAAATAGTGCCTTATTTATATTGATTGACTGCTAGCCCTACCGTATTAGCCCCTACATGCTATGGTTAGTGTCAAAGTGCATGTCATTTATTTAGTTTAGTGTATAATTAATTAGATGTATTGGTCACTTATCTATTTTTGGATTATCACCTATTACTTATTTATTGCATCATATTGTGAGTGGTTTGGGTTATGTGTTACTTTGTACCTTCCTGATTAGATAACCGTGGCAGGTGTGGATGATGATAAGATGTACCCTAGCTACTATGGTCCCACTGATGACATAGTGAAAGATGTTGTGTAGGACCCGAAGATTACTTCATAGACTTAGGATCATCTTTGTGTAGTTTCACTTGTTGACTTTATATGTGTTGTGATACTATCGTATTGTGTAGTTGAGGATTTTTAGTTGCCTTTATCATTCACCAAGTTTGTTCTCGGACATTCATTGTAAAATGATATGTAATAATAAAAATAGTGGAGCTGAGGTAATTGTTAGTATCGGGGATTTACAAGTATTTCTGTGATGAGAAAAAGATTGATAAATATAAATTAGTAAAAATCAAGGTTTAGACAGCTCATTATCGTTGTGTCCAAAATGTAGGATGGACGTGTCCGACTCATTTTCGATTATTCAGGAGTGGGGTATGACAAGCCGAGGATGCATGGCTCTATTTATGTGCACCTTCTCTTTATTGCAAGCATTCTGATTTATGTGTTTTATTTATGCATAAATTGCCTCGGGTTGCCTGGGTCCCGATGGAGCATGAAAGGATATCATAAGTCATATTGTTCGCGATGAACAAATATATTATCTGGGGGACTGTCTGCCGTCTTCCAACCTAGCTCACTTTAGTTATTTCTCGAACATGGTTACCGTATCGATTACAGGGTTGGAATTAAAATCCCAACTAGGACTTCTACCTATAGCTCATCCATATGGCAGAAGTGGGCCTGTGTACATTTATGCAGGCTTAATTCTATGTTGTTACCTCCCTTATTAACCCTTAGTATAATTTTTTTCTATATATTAAGGTTTGCACTAAGGAGCTTGCTGGAGGGGTGACTAAAAATGTATTAAGTTGTCGGCTTTACTCGCGTCGGTTCCAGAAACAGCACAGAGGAGTCTCTCGACGGAGAAAGTTATGAATGTGGAGACTTCCCATCATATGTAATCTTGATATTGAATATCAATGAAAACCCTTAAATGTAATGGATTTTTGTCATATTTACTTATGATCTTGAATATCAATAAGATTATTTTTTTTTTATTTTTTTTTTCAGAATTTCTCTTTCGCTGTATGCTGTGGGCTTGAAATATTATACTAGAGGTAATATGTATATTGCATAATATCATAGCCGTTTAAGGACGTCTCCCTCCTGGGGGTATTTTTATGGACTTATCATCTATGTTGCACTTTAAGGCTAAGTATAGATGATAAGTTGAAACGTCGGACACCATTAGAGGTATTTATAGATTATTTTATAGAGATAAAGAAACAAGACAGCGGTGATATGGACTTGACTATTTTCTTTTACCGAAAGGTTTACCCTATTGGGAGAATGACCAGGTAATAGTTCAGAGATATTATTGCCCAGGGGACCTAATTTTGGGGTGGTCTCAATGAGAGCATTCTATTGGACCCAAGGACTACTCTACTGGAAAATGTTTGGTGGATCTATTATCTATCGCATGTTTGGGACTCCTGAATACAGATAATAGATTTTGCGACATACTGTGGGGAGTAAATATCATACTGCACATTTGCACTTGCTGGGGAAACAAAAATAGGACATAACACATTGTATTCTTAAGTTGCTTTGCTGGGGATAAAGGGGTACATGGCTTACTTAGACATAGTAATTTTTTAGGAACTTGCCGTTGATCGTCATCATTAACAAGTCTCCGTTAGGTTTAGCGAGATGGTAGGCGCCATTGAAATACACTGATTCTACCACGAAATGGCCTTCCCATTTGGCTTCAAACTTTCCTGGCATCTTATGCGTCATGACTATCGCACTTCTCACTGTTAGGACGAGTTCACAAACATGGAATGCTCTTTCCTTTACCCTTTTTTTGAAGGCTCCGGATATGCATGCCTGATATATCTCAATACGCTATTGAGTTAGGATACACCTCTCGTCGAGTACTTCCAACTCTTGCAATCGCCGACGATGAATATCTTCAGCTATCAGCTGATTGGTGAAGGCTACTCGGAGAGGAAGAATTTGGGTTTCCATGGGAAGGACTGCTTTTCTCCCGTAAATCTGGAAGAATAACGTGCTACCAGTTATAGTCCTGACCATTGTGCGATAGGCCCAAAGACATTCGCCAAGCTTCTCGTTCCAGTCACACTTATTGGACGAAGCAAACTTCTTAAGTAGCTTGATAATTGTCTTGTCGAACGTTTCTGCCAATCCATTTGCTACTGGGTTGTAGGTAGTTGAAGCTACATTCTGAATTTAGTTTTTATCACAAAACAGAGAGAAAGCATGGCTTGTGAATTATGGACCATTGTCAATAATGATCCTTTGAGGTAAGCTGAAGCGATAGATGACATAATATTTAATGAAGCTAATCACGTTTGATGTATTTACCTCAATGAGCGGTACTACTTTTGCCTATTTGGAGAAGTAGTTAGTTATGTCGAGAATAAACCGGTGCCCTTTGGCTGATAGAGGGATGATCGGACCGATGATGTCTATGCCCCATGGTTCATATGGCCAGGATGCCACGGTCGGGTGTAGGAACTCTGATTTCTTGTGGATAAAATCTTCATGTATCTGACACATCCTGCACTTCTTCGCGTACTCTATGGCATCTTCTACTATAATGGGCCAATAATAACCCATACTGTGGAGATGGTCCTGTAGCTTAGTAATAGGTTGGTGCGCACCGTAAGTACCATCATTGGCTTCAAGGAGTGCTTGCTTTGGTTTCGTGTCCGATAGGCATCATAACAGGAGTCCATCATACATACAATGATATAACATCTTGGTTGCCGTGTCATAATAGAACCGAATGGAACGTCTTCTAACGGAAGTGGATTCCTTTAGGTCCTCCGGAAGGATTCCAAAGACCGCGTAGTCTATAAATGGAAACCTCTAATCTTTTATGTCGATGTCAGTTTTTGTTGTATAGCTTAAATACATGAAGAGGTTGTTCCTAGGATAAACCAGCTCTCGACCAATCACTATGATTGATTGCTTGGCTTTAACGAGAATTGCCAGGGAAGTCGCGAGACTGGCAAGAACGTCAGCCTCGATATTTTGCAGCTACGGTATATGCTCTATGAAGAATCCTATGAAGGTAGAAATTATGTCGATCGTGGCTTGATGGTAAGGCATTAAGTCCTCATGTCAGAATTTATACTACCCTTTGACCTGACTGACTATTAGTTTGGAATCACCATAGGCCTTCAAGTAGTCCGCCCCCACCTGTTTAGCCAGTTGGAGTATGATAATGAATGCATTATATTCTACTACATTGTTGGAGCAGGGTTCCATGAGATAATATGCGCGATGGATAACCAAGTTATCGGGAGAAACCAACACGATCCATACTCCAACGATAATATTGCCCTTGGGTCCCGTTCTTGAAGCACCGTCAAACAATATTCGTAAAATGGACTTTTCCATTATCGTGTTAGACTCTAACACCTCATATGGAATATCATCGTAGAGCTTTAATATTTCTGGAACTGGATGGGCTGCCAGAAAGTCGGCCAATGCTTGGTCCTTAACTGCCTTTTGAGGGACAAACACTATGTCGTATGGTGATAGTAGCATTGCCCATGTTGTTAGGTGAGAGTTTAGTGCTCGGGGTTTAGTTATGAGTACCCTGAGGGGATTAACCCGAGAGATGACATGGATTATCTTCCCGTTCATATAATGACGCATCTTATGGATAGCAAGGATTAGGGTAAGGCATTACTTTTCAACGAGATAGTATATGTGCTGGGCACAAACCATCGTCCTGCTGAGGTAATGTATGGCTTGTTCATGGCCTACATCACTTTTCTGAACTAGCAGAGCACCAAGAGAATGGTCCATTGCGCAGACATAGAGTAAGAAGGGCTTTCCTACGACTGGAGCCACCTACACTGGGGGGTACGTGAGATACTTCTTAAAATCATCAAATGCTCGTTGTCATTCTTTGGTCTAGACGAAGGATACTCCCTTCTTCATGAAATAGATGAATATCTGACATCGCCTGGAGAGGTTCGATATGAACCTTCTGATGTATGCTAGCCTTTCTTGGAGGCTGTAACCACCACATTTATAGAATAAGTATTTTTGACATTTTGTATTATTATAAATATTATGATTATAATATATTTTAATATTATGCATGTTATATATTTGGTGACCAATGTTATTAGTTGGTAGATTAGACTATTTAATTAGACAAGACCTTAGTGGACTTAACCAACTTGACATAACTTAACCAATTAGTTAGACTAGTCCATTTTAGTCCCAATTATTTAACCAATATTTTTATTTAAGGATTAATCTTAACCTTTATTAGGAAGAGAAGCTTTCTCCCTAATTAATTTTTATGACAACCCTTAAAGGGTATTCTAGACATATTACATTGCTTGAAGAAGGGACATAGCATGGTCAGCCCTATTTGTGGGGAGATATTCTCTCTCCTCCATTCATTCATTTCTATTTCATTTCCTAATTAGAGTTCATCCCCAAATAGTTCACCCCTCAACCAAATTCTTTATAATTTTTTCTCAAATTCATTCATCCTCACCATCTAAGGAGACAAGAAGCTTGGGTTGGTAAGAGCACTTCGAGAGGAAGGCTTTGGATAAGAAGCTTGTGTTCTATTGTGTCTATCTTGGCTTGCATTGGGAATGCATCTTTCAATAAGTAAATTCTAAGATTTCTCCTTTAATTAGCTTCTAATTATATTAATTAGGAATTTATAATTCATCTATGCATTAGGGCTACCCATAGGGAGAAGCTTGAGCTTCTAATGACACTTATTGCGACTTTTACTTTGAATTTGGTGTCCAATTTAAGGAAAATCCGAGATTAGAGCACCAAGTGTTTGTCATTAGGTTTATCAGATCTATATAGGTTTGTATTAGGGTAGTGAGGCTAGCTACATGTCCACAAATGTATATGGGGAGTCCATATCATGATACACCATAATACGGTGGTGTAGGTTGGTAGTTTCAATGTATTAGGAGTCATAACATGTCAATTTTCTCATGTTACATTAGAATGGTTAATTATACCATTAATTATACTATGTATATATTATTTGTTAGGTATTCCTAATATTTTGGGTTGGGGTAACTGCTAAGAGAGGGAAATGGTGATAAGATGAGTGCAAGTGTTAGAAGAGGGAACCATGTTGCACTGCACTGTATTATAGTTTGGGTACTGATCGAGGGGGAGCTCAGGTTTCCAACTGAAGCAACATACCCTTTGGTGTACTATAAGATAGGTTGCAATATAAGGGGAGGCTTGAGTACCAGGTAAGGTGTGAGGGACTGCACCAAGTGATTATCTGGTGCAGGTCTGTTGCGTGCATCAGTGCAAGGGGACTAGTTGGGTATTGCTGTTGAAGGGTAATAAAGGGAGAAGCATGTAGGCAGTGCACTCTTGTGTATTGTAAGAGTATCCAGAATAGTGGAAATTTGGGTATCAGGTTACTTTATTAGGG
This sequence comes from Iris macrosiphon, assembly GCA_036927795.1. Lineage (NCBI taxonomy): Eukaryota > Viridiplantae > Streptophyta > Magnoliopsida > Asparagales > Iridaceae > Iris > Iris macrosiphon. The sequence continues at coordinate 93,996,901 of JAYESA010000002.1, read as the reverse complement.
GTATTTTGAGATGGTAATTGCAGCAGTGCCTTGAGGTAAGGAGAAGCTTCCATAACTGCTACTTGTTGCAGCAAGGATGATGGTTGGGTTGTGGTGCAACTATGTGCACTATGGGTAAGCTTGAGAGTGAAGAAAGGAATTTTGGTATCATGTGTTTATGGCAGTGGTGAGGTTTTAGTGTGAGTGTTTAGTGTAGGTGTATCAATATAGTGAGTTAAGGAGGGAAGAATATGCAGGAATTTAGAACTGCAGTAGCAGCACTGCCCAACAGTGTGGGTATTTCAGTGGATAGCAATGGTTAAGGTAAGGTTGTGTGCTAGAGTGTAACAGTTTATTGTAGAAGTTGAGGGTATGATACTAAGGTATCATGGCATATTGAGTTAGAGTAACAAGTATAAGCATCAGCCATGATATTGGGTGAGGCTATGTATTAGTTAAATTTAAGTTAACAATTAGTATTAGTTGTATAGTTGGTGAAGGGGTATGACCAAGGTAATTGGGTAGAGTATATGGGTAATGAGCCATAAGCTAAGTTGTGAAGTATATGTTAGGAAAAGGTAATAATATGAGTATAAGTGATTAGGTAATGTCTGCACTAAGGTCTTGGTGCTAACCAAGACAATTACATACTAAGGTATAGTTAAGGTATTAAATACCCTAAGGTAATCCTAGTATAGTGATAACCAGTATATATATATATGTGATACATATAGGTACTAGAGAATATTAACTAGTATAGGTGGATACCCTAGTATTATTGGCTAGTATAGCTAATACCCCAAGGTATTGACTAGATTAACTAGTATTGGTCAATAAACATAGATATAACCTAGTATTAACTAATATTGAGTAGTTTGACCTTAAAAGTTTACCTTTGACCTAGTGTGATCTAGTTTGATCTAGTATTGACCTAGAAAATCATATTTAGTGTATTTATAGCTCATTTATCATTCTTTACATCCCATTGAAATAATATTCATATATAGGGTTGTGAGACACCCTCTCGGACACCGAGTTACATCTTTTGCTCAGGACTAGAGGCAAGTACATTCTTTGATAGTTTTCATTATTTTATAATGACTATAATACAACTATTTAGAAATGTATTACTTGATTTCTAACACATTGGTACACGAATTAGTATACAGATGGATGTTCTATTATGAGATGTTATTTATTGTTTTATTATTTCTCGTGTTCTCGCATGGTTTAGATAATGTTTAACACTAGACAATATTTAGTATTAGACAATGTTCATTGAGTATCTTGCATTATAATGTGTCACGGTTGGATCCATTGTACTAGTCGGAGAAAAGGAAAAGTACTAGCGAGGTAGGTGATCAAAGCCAAGACAATATTCAAAAATATTTAATTTAGACAATGTTTATCCAACGTTCAAGTAGATAATGTTCAACCCAAGCCGATCACATATCTAACTATTATTTCAAATACTTAGTGTAGTTAAATTTTTTCACTTTATTCTATTTTATTGTGATCAGTTTATACCATATTGTCTTAGTTTATCTGTCTCTTTTCTACCATACTATCATATTGTTCATTACTTCTCGTCTTGTATTATATTCTCTATTTCTGTTTATGGTCATTATCAATTAATTAGAACTGCTATTGGGTTGTACCTCGCTCCAATCTTGATTGGATATTTTTTTTTAGATAATTGGTTAGAGGAGATGTGTCTCACCTATTACGGGACACATGATGGCGAGCCGACTGATGATCTAGTGCCAGTTACTGAGGAGACTTAGCTATTTCTATTATTATATTATAGTGGTCTCAATTTAGACTTTTGGCATGTACATATATGTTTGAGATTTGTGTTGTAGCTAGACTATTAGTCTTGGATATATTGTATTGTGACTTCGTGACTTTCTTCTATTCCATATCGTGCATTTATCTTCCTTTGGTTTTATATCGCGATTGAATATTGATTATAATTATACCATTTTATTATTCTTTAATTGGAGTTGAGTTATTATTGACATGTACCATATATATATTGTGTGAGATATTTAGATAGTACTGTTGACCTAGACATCGTTCTACCGCCGATGCTGCGACGTAGGCTGGACGTACCCACGTACTTGTTCCCCTCATACCGGGTACAGATTGTGACACATTTTTGTGGTAGCCCATGCAGGCAATGCTTCACAATTAATGCGATATCGTGGTAGTAAAATAACTTAGTTGTACTACTATGAGCCTACGATAGGATATGATATAAGATACTAGGATGAGATAGTGAATACTCAATCACAAGTAAGAAATAATTCCAATCAATTAATTCTTGCTAACTTATTCATTCTGAATATTGCTTCCTTTGAATATTGTTGTCCTCCTTTGATGATATCGAATTATGTGCCTTATTGATTCTTTGTTTTGATCTGTCTTCAGGATGCCGCCGAAGACCATATCGCAGTGCTCTAGTACAGTTTTTACGAGGTCGATGACTTGTTCATCTTCGGTGTGAGTAACAGCAGTTACTGCTCTGCCTTTTCCAGCTTATAGGGTTTCCTTACCGATTCAGGTGGGGGCTTCAGCAGCAAATTTTGGGGGTGCTCCACCTCCAATTCAGAGGACGGTGCTCGAAGTTTCCGATGAGCTTCTACCACCCCAGTACCGGTCGTCATCGTATATATGTTTGTGCAATTTTAGGAGATGATGGAGGCCAAGAGGGTCCAGATGGAGGCTCACCACCGCCAGTCGGACGTGATGAGGCAGGGGATAGAAATTGCCCATCAACTAGTATTTGTAGCAGTAGAGTGGGTTGCCTTATTTCAGGCACTAGTGGTACTGCCTCATCCCGCCCCGTAGCAACCAAGGCCTGTAGAAGCATGGAAAATCTGGATCCATGCGTCCAATAACCATGCACCTCATATATAACTCAAAAGAAACCAGGCTACAGGATGACCATACCGTAGAAAAAAAGATGCATCCGTGTGTCCCAAATATTGGCCGCCTAAAGGCCTGACACCAAGATTACGTCTAACACAGAATCCTGACAAATGCGCATACTAAGCGACAAAAGTATGCAACGACACGTATATGAGGCCTCATGCATCCCAGACTCCATGTGCTCCATCTAACTCTGACTCTATGCGTCCCAGACTCCATGTGCTCCATGCGACTCAGGCCCTCTATGTTCCAAACTCTATGCATTTCATACGACTTTGGCCCTCTGTGTTTCAGACTCCATGCATTCCATGCTTCTCTGGCTCCATGCATTCCAGATTCTATGTGTCCCATGTATCTCTGGCCCCATGCGTTCCAGACACCATGCGTCTTAGACTCATTACATCTAACGTGGCAAGGTACCCTGAGATAAAATATTTCTGTTGTGATTCTCTCCAACTGAATATGGGCCACGTGTCAAGTTGACCAAGTCACGCAAAGAGAAGACAAGAACCGCCAAGATCTCTAGCAACAACAAATCTCAACAAAATGTCCATATGGCAGCATGCCATGGACTCAACCCATACTATGCGCCTACAGTTGCAACCACATTCTGGTGAAGGAGCCCCTGCGGCCACTAAACAGCAGCACATGCGGCCCTTATAACCCATCAGTATGATGATTATAAATAGGAGCAACTTGGATGTTCCTAAGGGCTGGCTTTTTTTGCTTCAAAGATAGACCATATCCTCCCAGAGAGTTACGTACGTGCACACAAGCTTAGAAGAGAGAAGATAAGAAAGCATCCTCATTCCCTCATTAGACCGTCAACGGAGTAAAGGAGCCGCTACAGCACTTGATCTCTATTGTCACACTACCCAGATTAAATATTATAATTAGATATTCTTCTTAGGACTTTTTTGTATATTTGTTTGTTATTAAATGAAAGTCTACCTAAACTCACTTGTAATGGTGAATAAGATGGTGACTCTGCTGGGGAGGTTCTTCTCCTCTGATGAGAAGACAATAACGCATTCTGTCACGGCTAAACTGGGATCTATCCAGAGGATGTTGGTGGTGTGCTTCGACCAACAAGCGTTCAAGGAAATGCACTCTGGGGACAATGTGAGTCCTTCTTTAAGGCTAGCAAAGCCTAAGAAGACCCGTATGACAGGTTACAAAGGCCACTGTGCCTCACCCAACTGGGAGCATGCGCTCCCCGACTCTCTCTTTACCGCCGAGACCGCACATTATGCGTCCACTGCTTATGCGGCAGCCCCTTCTAACAAGAAGGGTGCTTAACACCTAAAGACCCGCATGACATGGGTTGTAAAGGCCACTGTTCCTCACCCAACTGCAAAGTATGCTCGCCCTGTCTCTCACTCGGCTACAGGGACCACACATCATGCATCCACCTCTCATGCGGCAGCCTCCGCGGATAAGAAATATGCTCAATGCCCAAATTCTGGCAAAGAAAAACACATTAATGCCAGAAGTTTGGGTACAGAGGCATGTTCCATGCGGTCACAGCAGAAGTTGCATAAGTCACTAGTCGCAGGCAAATATCTATATGCGATACCGATCGTTGGTTGCAGGCAAATATCCACAGGCGGCCAGGACAGCAACAGAAGTTCCATCTTCAACCGAATATCATATTGCGCTGACTCCATGAGCCTTGCTGAAAAAGGGGATGATGTGAACTTGGACTCTTTCTACTATATACCGGCGCATGCTAGGACGAAGATGTCTAGGACAATACGAGCTCTCCAAGCTCAAAAAATTGCTCATTCGACCGACCGCCAGTAGGCGTCGCTTATTATGCGTGCCCCTGAAGGAAAGTCATACAAAACTGGCCCATGCGTCCAGCCCGCAGTGTCAATCGGACAGGGTCAATCTAAAGAGTCTTTTGTTAGCAACTTGGGGCAAGTTCTTGTACGAACCCCAGGCTAAGAAGCAAAATCAATACCTACACACATATGTGCTCGGTCTACCTAGGCTCATAAATAGGGTGCAAAAGTGAGTCGGCCCTCGCTTGACCCGCGCAACGTGATCAATCACAAGCACAAAGCGAGGAAAACAACCACAACATATAAAGTATCCTCCCCAGGTCATCATTGTGCCAATATTATTATCAACTGCTGCTATAATAAAATAGCAATAGCTACAAAAGGCGGTCATCATTCCCGCGACTGCAACCAAAGGCACCCACCCAGCTGTAACTCGAAGAACAGGTACATGGCTAGAAGAAGAGGAATTGTCCTTTGCCTCATGCTATTCTGCTCGGAAGACCCCCTCCATGAGGGGAGGTCAGAAGTCTAGCACCTATAGTCCGTCGCTTTCAGCCAACGAGTCAAGAAGACGTATCCAAGGGGGACATGCAACGAAACTTACGAAAGGTGTATTCCTGGGCACTCGTTCAAAGAAGAAGATGTCAGCCACTGGGGGTAGTTCTTCCTCAGGACCTCATATAGCTACGCAAGCTAGGGGTTATAATCCTTCAGACCTTTATGATAATCCGACGTTCCACGAAGACGATGACTCCCAAGGAATAGATGGTGAGGTTCTTAGGGGTAGCCACCCTCGTCAAGTGGACGCAGCTTCCTACTCAAGTGAACGCAGCTTCCTACGCCGGGGGTAGTGTTTCCTCCGAGTCTGAAGAGGATGCAATACTACCAACTTTCCCGGAGGACCACTCACTGTAAGAGTTTGAGGCATATAGTGTGAAGTCTACTGTCCCATCCATTTCTCTCCATGTAAGAAGATCATATATGGTATATGAAGACCATGAGGGCCCCAATAATTGATTACACATCGAGAACCTCGAGGCCATGATGTAGACCATTAGTGCATCAATGTAAGTCTTGACCCAATAATGCTAGAAATTAAGGCAAATATGGCCTCACAACCAGTGATGGCCTCTGGTTAAGGAAGCCTGGACTACGGGACCAATGGAGATCCAAATACAACTACTCCATCCGCTGGCAGAAATTATCCCCTGCCAGGATCATCTGATCCTTTCGTAGTCGATGAAGCTAGGAAAGTAATACGGGAGGTACGAGAACTCCAGGCCCACCTAGACTCTATGAGAAATAGGGACTCACTGCGCGAGCTTGGGATCCAATAACCATATCCCCTCGAGTGGAGAGACGTACCGTATTCGCCCAAGTACAAACCCTTTAACCTGACTCCATTTGATAGGAAAACATCTCCCCACTAATTCATGAGTTACTTTGAGACAAAAATGGGATAGCTACCTCGCAATGATGCCCTCCTGACCAAGAACTTTGTAGGAGCATTGTCTAAAATAGCTTTCGACTGGTTCTGCAACCTCCAGGTTAACTATATTTCATTATTTGATGACCTAAAAGGCCTTTTTCTTGCTCGGTTCAACGACGGAGGAAATAAAATAATGATATCCTCGTTAATAGACATCGCACAAGGGAAGAAAGAGTCTGTACGAGAATACATCAAGCGGTACAGGCAAGCAACACTGAAGTTACCCCCGATAACCCTGAGTCCATACTGATGGACACCTGTCGGATGAATCTCCTTTCTATAGTCAGGCTCTGGATGGGTGACTCTTAGTTTAAAGACTGGACAACATTCATTATAAATGCTGTCGATGTTGAGAAGAAGGTTAAGGATGCCCGTCTTCTGGGGATACAGATCCCTATCACTGATAATAGGGAAAAGCATCCTTACAACAGTAACAACAATGATAGCTCTAGCCGGACATCATGAGCGCCATCAAAGTTGAAGTTAACAAACTGATAGCTAGTGGCTTCGTCCGCGAAGAATAATATTCGGATTGGGTAACCAATATTGTGTCCGTCGTCAAAAAGAACGGGAAGATCCAGATCTGCATTGACTTCCGCGATCTAAATGCGGTGCACCCTAAGGACGAGTCTCCCCTTTCGATCATAAAAATAATGATCGATAATACTTGTGGCTTCGAACGCATGTCCTCCATGGACGGGTTCTCAGGATACAATCAAATCAAGATATTTTCTAACGAGAAGCACACATCATTTTGAACGTCGATAGGAGTATACTGCTACAGTTATGCCCTTAGGTCTGAAGAATGCTAGTGCTACATTCCAGTTACCTATGACCACCATATTCCGTAAATATCTACGTAAGACGGTCGAGCATTAGATTGATGACATCGCCGTTAAGAGTCGCTCCAAAGATGATCACCTCCGGAACTTAAAGACTGTATTCTACCATATGCGTACGCACCAGCTCAAGATGAATCCTACCAAATCCTTTCTAGGAGTCTCTAGCGATAAGTTCCTGAGTTTTGCCATAAGTTTGAAGGGTATCCACATAGACCTTGACAAGATTAAAACAATCCTTGAAATATGTCCACCAAAGAACCTCAGAGGACTTCGTGGCCTTTAAGAAAGACTAGCATATATCAAGAGGTTCATATCAAACCTCTCTGGATGTTGTTAGCCGTTCACTCAGCTTATGAAGAAGGGAGTCTCCTTTGTCTGGAATGAAGAATGCCAGAGCGCCTTCGACGATATCAAGAAATATCTTATGAACCCCCCAGTATTGGTGGCCCCCTTTGTGGGAAGACCCTTTTTACTATATGTATTAGAAATAGATCACTCCCTTAGAGCTCTGCTAGCCCAGACAAGTGACGCAGGTCACGAATAGGCTATCTACTATCTCAGAAGAATGATGGCCGATGTAAAGCACATGTACAACACCATCGAGAAGAAGTGCCTCGGTCTAGTCTTCGCCATTCAGAAGACCCGATATTACGTGGCATGATAGACCATCCATATGATCTTGCGAGTCAATCCTCTTAAGGTCTTTATAACTAAACTGGGAGCGTTCAACTCTCTCCTAGCCAAGTGAGCAATACTGATATCACTATACAATATGTTATTCGTCTCACAAAAGATGGTCAAAGGCTAAGCATTGGCAAATTTTCTTTTGGCCCACCCTGTACCGGAAACCTCGAAGCTCTACGAGGCAATTCCCGACGAGGTATCGGATTCAAACATGACCACAAGCGCAGAAGCCGTTTGGAGAATGTTGTAAACCCCCTCAACCAAAATAGGTATTTTGTGTATATTTTATATTTATTATATTTATTTTAGATTATTTTAAAATTAATTAAAACCTAATTATTTTATTAGAATATTTTACCGTAGTTTGGACATTAGTGACGTAGGACGACCCTAAAATCTATATCGCCCTTCGTAGGAAGTAGCCTACACGGGAGACACAACTCGTAGGATCTTCACGTGATACAAAATTCGATCGTTTAATATTAGTATGGCACTAGTGTAACAAACATAATTTCTTATATTTAATATTTAGATATTTAGATATTTAGATATATATAATTTATTTATGGTTATTTTTTAATCCAAATACTCAACCCAAAGCTATGAATTAATTTTTTGGACACGAGTGACTTAAAATAGGATAATTATAAGATAGAATTTGAAACCTTCTTGAGATAGGGTCTACCTTTGCACCTTATCCACTTTTAGAGCCAAATCGAATTCTAATGTTTCCATATTTGGAAAAACTCTACTTTAAATATTTTATCTATCCATTTTTGGCAGCATCCACCTATTTAAATTCATGAATAAAATCTTTGATTTATTCTCCTACAAATTATGATCTTAATTAAATATGTACTTTCCAAATTAGAAAATACCCTATGCAATCTTGTTGCATATCAATTTAAATCTAAAATAAATCTTTTAAAATATAATTTAAAGATTTTATAGCATTCTCTCACCCTATTTTAGCCTTTTAAATTCTATCTATAGATGGAAACACTAAATCAAATCCTAACCACCCACCTATTTAAACTACTTATATTAATCAACCCCCAACACCTAAACTTAATAGCCGACCTCCCCCTCTCTCAAACCCATGACCAAGAAGTCTCTCCCCCTCCCTCTCTTCTTTTTTTTCATCTTCTTCCTACCCTCCATATTTTCCCTCAAGGTCGACCACCCAAAGCCCTTGGACGAACCCCTTAGGCAGACCAAAAACACCCTTTGAGGCCGACTGCTACTATAGCAGTTTTGGGCTATTTATAATAGTTAAACCACCCCCAAAACTTTATATTTTTCATCTATTAGAATTTATATAGAGTTTGCTCAAGTTTTCTTGTGTTTGGAGTTCGTTTGGCACTCCAAAAGGTCTGTATCACAAGAAGAAGCTCCGCCGTAATCACGATCTAGCAAGTTTTGGAATTTCTTTTAAATAATTATTTTTTCATGTATAAACCCTTGTGAGAACTCATAAATATGTTAGATGAAAAATAAGGAAACCCCTGCTATGACCTGCACCCGATATAGGGGCACGAGTAGTGAACAACGTTCAGCCTACGCTGCAACATCGACTGTAGAACGCTGTTTGGGTAAACTATCTATCTAGCAATCAAGATATAATAATGCCATCAACAAAATATAATACTCAATCATAGATCTGTAAGATAAAATAATCGTACGAATATGATATAAAGAATTGAAGAGTTAAATACAACTCATAAGACAAATAATATCCAATGAGTCATCAAGATGATAAGGAATGTTAACAAAAATGCTGGAGATAACTCCAATACAAATAAATCTATCTACTGAGATACGGGTACTGGGTCATCTGTCTCAACCAGGATGAATTCCTCCTGAGCCAAAGTCTCTTGCTCTAAGCCAACTACGTCCTGAGGCCCGTAGTGAGTGGGATACCACTCCTTAGTGTCATTTGGAAAAAATATATCCATTCAGAAAATAAGCAAAAGTACATCTCTAACGCAGTTCCAATGAATGATATAAACTATGTAACAGTAAATAGTGCGAATATACAAGATGCCATATACAGGTACAAGAGATATGCATAATAGGAATACTAGAATTAAATACAAGAAATGAGCATCATGTAAATGAGCAAGAAATACTACTACTATGTGCATGAATACCAGCTTCAGCATGTGATCGGCTTGGAAATTTGCACAAGAATTATGGCCTGGTTAATCATACGTGCGGTGTATGATCAACACTCATAATGACATACACAAGGAGGATATGATCACATATCTACACTAACACTCCCCGCCTCGACTTTATAGTGGATCCAACCATGGTATGTTATGACACGAGATTCACTGGATAGGTAGCTAGTCTCCCCAAGAATCAATGTCTGTACATGTACAAGAAGAACAAGCAACAAGGCTTGCATAAGATATACCATAAATACCAAGGAATAACATCTCATGACGAGATCCAGATATACCAATCCGTGTAATCATCGTGTCAAGAAATTAATGATATCTATACTAAATACAAGAAACATAGGAGATCATAAATAAGAAACTATCAGAGAATGTACTTGCCTTGAATTCGGTGAACAATATCAAAGATATCCGGAATGGTACCTCAGAGACCTAAATATGGAATATTATATCAATACAAAATTTTAGAATAAAAATAAGTTAAACTAGTCTAATTCTAGGTCATTAAGACATTTCTAGGTTAAAATAGTCAAACTATGTCAACTCTAGGTCAAACTAGTCAAACTTGGTCAAACTAGCTATTTCTAGGTTGTATGAGTCAATCTCTAGGTTATTTGGTCCATATACTATGTAACTAGGCTATATTAGCTATATGATACTAGTACTATACTATATCGTAAGATATGTAATATATATCTATATAAGATAGTAATATTTAAAATAACAAATATAAAGTATACTAGTATTTCTAGCTAAACTAGTATTACTGGATACCTTGGCTTTGAGTCAACTTGGTATCGTACTAGCTACCCTCATCTTGATACCCATAACCAATACCTAGTGTAAATACCCAATATCTTACCCTATTAACCTTGTGCTGCTGCTCTAATCATCCTAATGCATCTGTGGCTAACTGAACACTCACCCCTCACTTATGCATCAGACACAAAATATGTGGGACTGAACTAAACAGTCCACTAATGATACATAGAGCCCCACACAAACTAACACACTAATCTAAACTGACATACACACATCTTCCAGGTATTACTAATACATTGGCCAAACTTAGCAACTAGGTACTAGCACACTTACCTAAAACTTAACTCTTACCTGTACCTGACATTATCCCCTACTGTACCCCATTCAACATTAACTGCTGCCACCTTTCATTAGTTGAACCCTAACACTAGATACAATAGCATTGCCAGAGCTTCTTCATATTGCTAATCTCTCAACTAAGACCAAGTCTGGAACAAACTTCTCACTGTCTACACATATTCTACTTGAGCTACTTACCTGTGCATACATGTGCACATGCTCACTTTTCCCATTATTGTTGATGCTGATTCCTATAGCAGTGCACATTGGTGCACTGCTGCTACTGCTTACTTGTTTCATGCTGCTGTTGCTCTCATTTCTGCATGTTGCTGCTATTATTTCTACAGCTGCTCCTATTGCTACATGCTGCTGCTCTCATTTTCTTGCTGCCTAACACCCCTAGCACACATACACACACAGGTACGCTTCACTCACACACACACACACACACACACACACACACATATATATATATATATATATATATATATATATATATATATATATATATATATATATACTACACATATTAACACTAAAAGTGCACATGATGGTCAAAGCTATGTTCTATTACATTTGAGGGTGTTGATGGTCATAGGGAGAGTAGGGTAGTTCATGTGCACTTTGTTGTTCATATGCACTTTTAGTGTTAATATATATATATATATATATATATATATATTATATATATATATATATATATATATAACACTCTAATATCTATAACCAAGGTAAATTGAATTAGAATGCAAAGTATCAAACATGTGGAGTGCACCGCGCTCGTATCATACTCAATCTATGATACGCTTGTGATATGGCTCCACCACACCACAAAACATATTTTGAAGGACATGAGCAAGTCTAGAATCACAATTAAAAGTACTATAAAGAGCTAGCTACCCAACTATGTGCCCGTGTTAAAATATGACACGCTCAAACCCTTGTGTCGAAAGAAAACTCTCAAATTAACCCGATTGCCAAATTATCGTGATACGGCCTACCCGTATCTAATTGTGGATATGACACTAGTCTCATACAATCAAACATATGTCAATTTGGTATAATTAATCTATGACAAATACATGATGTGCCAATCTCAAAATTCTTCCAAAATTGACACAAAATACCACACAACTTTATCCATAGTCCTTCTATGAACCTAATTCCACTTCCTATGGGTAGTCTTAGTACATGGGAGGGTTTCTAATAATTAAATTACAGATTTAAAGTCTAATTAGAGAAGGAAAACTGAATTGTACCTATTAGAAGATGTATTCTCAATACAATTCTCCAATTGACTGTCTAGAGCCTTCAACTTGTGCTCCTTCCTCCTCTTTGTAGATCCTTGTCTCCTCCTTGTTCCAATAGCTTCCAATGGTGAGTAGAGAAGGAATTGAAAAGAAATTTGGGTAGGGATTGCTATAGGGATGAACGAATTTGGAAGACAAAATTTTTTGATCTAGAATTGAGATGAATGGAGAGAGAGAGAGAGAGAGAGAGAGAGAGAGAGAGAGTCTCTCCTCCCCCTCGTGGCCAGCCTTTCCCCCTACTCTAAGTCACTATAAAAAGTCCATAATAGCCCTTGGGCTTGTCATGAAGGAATTAATTAAGGAAGGAAGGTTCTAATCTAATTGGTTTACCTAATTAAGTCATCCTCCTAATGAATAGGCTTGCTATTGGGCTCAAATCTAACTAGGATTAATGTTGGTCCATGAGTCTAGTATAATCTAGCTAGGTCCACTAACACAAGTCCATAATTAAATATAACATCTACAAATAAATAAATAAAAATAAATAAATATTCAATAAGTACATATTTAACTAATTATGAAATAACCAAAATATCCTAGCTAGAAAATATGGTAGTGACAAGTCTACCCCCCTTAAAATAATTTCGTCCTCAAAATTCAAAAACAAAACTACCCCCAAAAATAAATCAGAACAGAATCAGAAAAGAACATTTCTCAAGGTACAAATAAATTTGGGTACCGCTATCGTATTTATCCTCCCTCTCCCAGTTAGACTCACCCGGAGAGTGATGCCTTCATGCGACACATACCAAGGGAATAGTCTGGTTTCTCAGTACATTCTCTCTCCGATCCAGAATTTCAACTGGCTACTCTAGATAGCTAAGAGTAGGGCCCACCTCTATATCCGAGTGATCCAATACGTGACTAGGATCTGCCATGTACGGTCTTGACTGTGACACATGAAACACATTTTGTACTTCCTCCAATACAGGTGGCAAGTCTAGTCTGTAAGCAACTACACCAACCCTCTCGAGAATAGTGAAGGGTCCGATGAATCGCGGACTAAGCTTCCTGCCTCAACCGAAATAAATCGTACCTCATATAGGAAAAATCCTCAGAAATACTAGACCACCAACCTAAAACAAAATATAACGTTAAAAACTTAATCTATAACAAACAACCAATATCAAGAACAAAAAAAAATCTAAAACTATACCTCAAACTCCAAAGGTCACTGGTGGCTATCGGCCCAATGCGTTGTCTGTCCTGCGCCACTCGAAGTCTGTCTCTGATCAAATTAACCTTCTCTGCTGCATCCATAACCATCTCTGGCCCTAGCAAATCTCTCTCTCCAATATCGTCGACAAGGGAGTACGACATCTTTGACCGTACAGAGCCTCAAATGGTGACATCTCTATACTAGCTTGGTAGCTGTTATTGTAAGCAAACTCTACCAAATGGAGATGGTCCTCCCAAGATCCCCCGAAATCTAGCACACAGGTGTGCAACATATCCTCGAGAGTCTGAATGGTCCTCTCTGACTGCCCATCTGTTTGGAGGTGATATGCAGTACTGAACTTGATCTGGGTGCCCAAACTCGCCTGTAAACTCCTCCAGAAATGAGAAGTGAAACGACTATTCTGATCCAAAACTATACTGATGAAAATCCCATGTATCCTGACGATCTACCTAACATACATCTCTGCCAGCTTCTCCTTAGACAAACCCACCTTGAAAGTCAAAAAGTGGGCCGACTTGGTCACCCTGTCAATGATGACCCAAATTGCATCTTTCCTTCCTGGAGATCGTGGAAGTCCGGACACGAAATTATACTAATGTGCTCCCACTTTCATTATGAAATGGGTAATGGTTGAAGTAATCCACCTGGCCTCTGCCTCTCGGCTTTCACTTGCTAACACACTAAGCATCTGGATACAAACTATGCCACCTCCCTCTTCATGCCATACCACCACTCACTCTCTCGCATATCCTGATTCATTGAGTTGGCACCTAGATGCATGAAATACTGAGAGTGATGCACTTTTTGTAATACCTACTCATGCAGCTCCCTACTAGGCATACATAATCTAGCACCATGCCACAAAGAACCATACTCAGCAATGGTAAAATCATCCTCCAATCCTGCTCTTACCTGAGCTCTGATGCTCCTCAGAGATACATCCTCATATTAGGCTGCCTTGATCATTTTTATCAACTCTGAGTGTATCTGCAACCCCCACATCTGTATGGCAAAACCAGAGACTATTACCTCAATGCCCAATATCTCCAGATCGTCCAACAAATATCGATCCTACGTCAAAAACATAGCTACTGGATACCTGCTCAAGGCATCGGCAACTACATTGGCTTTCCCTGGATGATACTCTAAAGATATGTTAAAATCCTTCATTAGTTCCAGCCAACGACGCTGCCTCATATTCAACACCTTCTGAGTAAAAACGTACTTTAAGCTCTTGTGGTCTGTGAAGATCTCCACACGCTCTCCGTACAAATAGTATTTTCATAACTTTAAGGCAAAGATGACTGTTGCCAACTCTAAATCATGGGTAGGATAGTTCTTCTCATAAGGATGTAACTGTCTGGATACATAGGCAATTACTTTTCCATTTTGCTGAAGAACACAACCCAGCCCTTTCTCCGATGCATCACTATAAATAGTAAAACCTCCTGACCCTGATGGCCATGTCAAAATAGGAGTAGATGTCAATCTCGTCTTTAATTCCTTAAAAGCAACCTGGCACTCCTCTGTCCAAATAAACTCTGCGTCCTTCCTGGTGAGTCTGGTCATCGGCTCGACAATCCTCAAAATTTTTTGCACAAACTTTCTATAGTAGCCTACCAGACCCAAGAAACTTTTGATATCTGCCACTGAACTCAGGGTCTTCCAAGATTCTATTACTGTAATCTTCTCTGGATCCACTAAAATTCTATCACCAGTCACAACATATCCTAAGAACTCCTCCTTGTCTAGGAAGAACTCATACTTGGACAACTATTTATATAGCTTCTCCTTCCTCAGCACATCCAACACAATCCGTAGATGCTCCTCGTGCTCTTCTGGTATCTTCGAGTATATGAGTATGTCATCGATGAACACCACCACGAACTTGTCAAGGTAGTGGTGGAACACCTTGTTCATCAAATTTATAAATACTGTCGGGACATTAGTCAACCCAAATGGAATCACCATGAACTCATACTGGCCATACCGAGTCCTAAAAACAATCTTCGGAATATCCTCCAGCTTTACTTTCAACTGGTGGTAGCCTAATCTCAAGTCGATCTTGGAAAATACCTTAGCGCCACTCAACTAATCGAACAGGTCATCAATCCATGGCAACGGGTATTTATTCTTGGTAGTAAGATTATTCAATGCTCTGTAATCGATGCACATGCGCACCGATCCATCCTTCTTACGGTAAAAACAATACCGGGGCTCCCTACAGTGAAGAATTGGATCTGATAAACCCCTTATCCTGTAATTCATCCACTTACTTCTTTAGCTCAACCAGCTCACTATTGTTTACTCTATAGACATACTATAAAATTGGCTCTGCACCTGGCATCAAGTTTATAAAGAACTCAATATCTTGATCTGGTGATAATCCTGACAATTTTATAGGAAATACATCCAAAAACTCTGCTATCAAAGGATGTGGCAACTCCTTGTCTTCCACCATATCTCCACATATAATACCTTCTCTCTGCTCTACAGCTCCTTTGGCAAACTTAAACTCTAGCTCTCCTGGCAGGCTAAACAAAATTTTACCTCCTCTATAATCTATACTAGCATGGTGCCTACTCAACCAATCTATCCCGAGTACAATATCGTAGCTCGGAAGTGGCATTACAAGTAGACATGCACTCAGCTCCCAGCCTCCCAGAATAACTCTTCGATCCTTGCAAATATCACTAACCAGGATAATGCCTCCCCCGGTTATGATCTTACAAGTCCTAAGCAAAGGCTCAGCTATAAAATAGTACTTCAGAGCAAAAGAAACATATACAAAACTATGGGAAGCACCACTATCAAACAAAGCTAAAGCTAGAATAGAATCAAGAAAAAAAGAACCTACGATGATATCTTCAGTGGAATCACCCTCCTCGGCCGTCATAGCAAATGCTCATCCCTGAGGTGCACCCCCTGATGCTGGTGCTGAGCATAACGCTACTGCAGGGTCAGAAGCGGCTGTCCCCTCGGCTGTACTGCAACTGGCCTCGCCTGTGTTCTCGGAGATGGAGCTGCTCCCTGAACTGCATGACGAGGGTGGGAAGGACAATCCCTCAGTTGATGTCCCTCGACACCAAAATACAAACAAACTTCCAATATCTTCCTGAAAATTACCAGATGTGGCTGGGCTTCTTACAGTAGTGGCAGGAAGCTTGCTATGACTGTCACTACTGCTGCTATGTTGCCTGGTAAAATAGTGCCCTTACTGGATTCTGGTGCTGTTGTGGCTGCTGAAAAGGCCTAGACTGGAAATGAGGACGCTTAGCAGTCACTGCGCAGCTACTAGCTCCCATAAAAGAATCGCAGTCTCACTTGGGTTTCAAGCCTAATTCTTGCTTGACCTTGTGTGCCTACATAAGTATCTCTGAATATGTCTCATAGAAAGACAAAATAAGGATATTTACTTCCCAGTTCAGACCCTCGCAAAAGCGGATAGCCCGAACCTCTGGCTCCCTCACCAAATACTTCGTAAATTGGCTCAGCCTACCGAACTCTGCAGTGTACTCCTCCATGGACATGCTCCCCTGAGTAAGGCCATCAAACTGCCTCCCCAAGTCCAATCTATCCGCCCGAGCAAAGAACTTTCTCTTGAGAAGGTCCTTGAATACCTTCCAAGACTGTCCCGCATCAACAAGAAGTGGCTTATTCCTGAACCAAGTATGGGCGATGTCAAACTGCTGAAGTCCTACTGCCTCAATCTTTAGATCCTTAGCAAGATGAGATACCCTAATGATATGCTCAATATCCTCGAGCCAATCATCAGCGTAGATGATGCCCTTGATTCCCTTGAAGACCAGAGGTTCTAGCTTCTTGAAGTCCTGGATATTACCCGGCCGAAGCTGGGCAACCTGCAGAGCAACCTTTTGCTGGACCGGAGCTCCTCTCTCTACTACAATAAGGGCAAGATGATGAGCACTCTCAATACCTTGCCATAACACGTCGGTCTGCCTTTGGTGAGCCTCTGACTGGGCCCTCTGAGCCTCTATTATCTCGCAAAATAATGCGAACACCTGAGTCGCATATATCGGTACAAAAGGTGGAGGTGGAAGTCTCTCAAACACAGTTGGAACAGTCCTCTGAGCTGGAGGTGGAACCCCAAACATAACTGCTATCCCAATCACCGAAGAAGTGACTGGTACCAGCCCTCAAAAAGTCACAGATCTCTCAAAAATTGCTTCTCTCTGCTGAGATCGGGTCTTAGGCGACATCCTGAGACAAAGCGAAAGGAAAGAATTAATATCGAACATGATATAATATATTCAAAGAAGAAAAGTTAAATATTAAATATTAATATCAAGAAAGAACAGTTAAAATAAACAATAGAGTTTTTTCTTGATATGATTGAGTATTCTCAGCCTATAGCCTATATCCTAAATCCTAAAACAGGCTCGTAATAGCACTCAAATCAGAGCACCACTATGAATGGCACTACTTGTGACCTTGAAGACCTACATGGGCCACCACTATAAACGTGTCATAACCTGCACCCGATGTAGGGGCACGATTAGTGAACAACATCCAGCCTATGCCGCAGCATCGACAGTAGAACACTGTTTGGGTAAACTATAAACTATCTATCTAGCAATCAAGATATAATAATACCACAAATGAAATATGAATACTCAATCAAAAATCTGTAAGATGTAACAATTACATGAATATAATATAAAAAACTGAAGAGTCAAATAGAACTCACAAGACAAATAATATCCAATGAGTCATTAAGATAATAAGGAATGCTAAGAACAATGCTGGAGACAAATCTAGAACAAATAAATCTATCTACTGAACTACGGGTACTAGGTCATCTGCCTCAACCGGGATGAGTCCCTCTTGAGCCAAAGTCTATGGCTCTAAGCCAACTATGTCTTGAGGCCCGTAGTGAGTGAGATACCACTCCTTAGTGTCATTTGGAAAAAATATATCTAGTCAGGAAAGAAGCAAAGTACATCTCTAACAATAGTTCCAATGAATGATATAAACTATATAATAGTAAATAGAGCGAATATACAATATACAGGTATAAGAGATATGCATAATAGGAATACTGGAATTAAATACAAAAATGAGCATCATAGAAATGAGCAAGAAATACTATTACTATATGAGTGAGTACCAACTTCAATATATGATCGGCTTGGGAACATGCACAAGGATTAGGGCCTGGTTAATCATAAGTGTGGTGTATGATCAACACTCACAATAACATGCACAAGGAGGGTATGATCACATATCTATACTAACACTCCCCGTCCCGACTGGTATAGTGGATCCAACCATTGTATGTTATGACATGGTAATATTTAGTGGGGTATTTTGTTTTTGTTTAGGTATTTGGGTATTACTAGGATTATGGGTAAATATTAAGATATGGGGTAGATATCATGATACAAGCTAGATATCATGATACAGACTAAGGTATCGGATACTAGCTAAGGTAATTATCTATTGTCACGCACCAGTTCCAAATATAAGAAACTGATCCACGTGGCATTGGCCAGCAGGTACACTCCGACGGGCATCCTAATCTAATGGACCCGATGGAGTACAAATAAGCTATAAAGTACAATGATATAACCCAACATTAAAATATAGGCAATATAACTAATCTTATCTACAGACATAAGAATATGAAATACATAGAGAAAATAAGTCTACTGATGTGCAAAAAAAAAATAAGACTGGAAATGTATCATAATACAATACAGATAGAGTCACACGGAGACAAACCCGCTTATACAAGTACTAAATGAAAGGAAGCAATAAGATAACTAGGCCCAATATCTGCTAACAAGATAATGATACCGGACCCAAGGTAAAGTCACTACCAGTGATCAAGCAAAATCCTCGGGAATGATCTCATCCTCTGCTACTAGTCCTGCTCCTGGATATATACCCGGTTCGTACAATATGCCATAGTAAATCAGAAAGAAAATATGTGATACGTCAGTGTAATCTAGAATAACCACCTAAGTGAGACAAAACTTGAAAACAATCTTCGACACATGGGCTTTCCAAATATAAATCCGTAGCTCCGAGGCACAGAGACACACGGTGTGTACCCATAGCTCCGAGCACAGAGATATACAGTAAGTACTACGACTCTGGATACATGATCTCTACGTAAATTAGGATATATATATATATATATATAATACATATGAAGTTGTCCAAGCTTCTAGTAACTGTCTTTCCCTCCTAATGTGGTCAACGAGATACATCCGTAGCTCACTGAGCCAGAATATCTATCTAAACAGTCTCATCATACTGAAGTAACTAGCACCAATCATGATCCTATAGTCATCACAGGTTCCGGTCATGCTGACACTATCATGATACATGAAGTCTGGCACGATGATAGTGTCTGAATGTGTTCTAGGGTTTTAATGTACCAAGTGTTTGATAATAAATGAAAGAAATTGAAACTAGGTTTATACGAAACCCTTTCTTTGTTTACAAACAAAAAAAAGAAGTACAATTAATCCTATACGAGGATATTAAGTACAAAAATTAATTCTGGGAAAATATTGCTATAGGAGTCTGATCTGCGTTCGATTACTTTGTCCCTTGGACCACACGATGATGAAGAAGTGCTGTAGGAGACGGAGAAGAAGCTTCAAAGACTGTAGGAGGGATTGAACTCTCGTTGCCAAAGTAGTCGATCAACACTCTCTAGATGTGCTCTCTTTCTGATCTTGACCTTGACCTCTGCTCTTGACCTCTGTATGTGACCCTTGTCTCTCTTGAATTTGACCTTAATTCGACCCAAATTTGACCTTAATTCGACCTCGGACCTCTGTGGCCGGAGGTCTCTATTTATGGAGTTCGGTCACAGTCGACGTAGAAATCGAACAGCGGAGAGAGCTGCACCTTTTACGTGGCGGTTATAATAACTGCTATCCACGTCTGAATAATCTCATGAATCTGTGTGTGACGCGTGTCCCATTATGAGATAATGCGTATAATCACTCATCGAAGATCACGACATGCAAGCTACGTAGATAACTGCCCCTCGCGTAAAGAAGGTTGGCATAAAAGCCAAATAACTGTCTCGTTGGCGTAAAAGCCAAATAGTTATCTTATTGGCGTAAAAGCCAAATAGCTGTTCTGATGGCGTAAAAGCCAAATAGCTATCTTGCTGGCGTAAAAGCCAAGTAGCTGTCTTGTTGGCGTAAAAGCCAAGTAGCTGTCTTGTTGGCATAAAAGCCAAGTAGCTGTCTTGATGGCATAAAAGCCAAGTAGATGTCTTGTTGGCGTAAAAGCCAAATAGCTGTCTTGATGGCGTAAAAGCCAAGTAGCTGTCTTGATGGAGTAAAAGCCAAGTTCTGCGTAAAGCTTGATGCTGCATGGATAGATAACCAGCGTAAAGATAGCCGATTTATCCTTCCTTGACTGAGGTCTTGAGCGTATTCTGGGCCAAATAGCTTTATCATGTACCTTCGCAAATATAGCTTGAGTTGGAGTATTTCGAGGAGATAGCATACGGCGTACTCCTATAGTTAAAAATAGCCAGATCGGTGTATTTCGAGGAGAGAGCATACGGCGTGCTCCTATAGCTAAAAATAGCCTGGTTGGTGTAATATGCAGGGATGGTGATGTGAGCGTATTAGCCCTAATTATAGCTTTCCCAGTCATTAAAAGTAAAACCAAATCTTGTACATTAAATACAAAGATCTGCCCCTATCTCGCGCATTAACTGCAGAGACGTGCCTCGAGTTCTGTACGAAGAACAGCTTTTGATGTAGCATCTGGTTTTGTCTCATCTTGAGCGTAAAAGCTCATCTCTGCCTGTATAGAATAGGCAGCATATTCCTTGAATGCGTAAATAACGTCTTATATCAAGGATTATGTTACTAGACGACAGTCTGGGGCTTTATGCAGAATTATCATAACAGTCGTCCTCTTGATCGTCGTGCAGTACTCTTTGTCAGGAGTCAGGTTCACTGCTTCGTCTGACAGGTTCATTCGAGGAATACGAAGAGTTCCTCGTACAACTTTTCGTTGCATTAAAAGCAGATATATTTTTATGCCAAAGTGGCGATGTAGCAACCTTTTTACGTCGAAGCAGTCTGGCAGTACTGCTTTACGCGGGTTGTTCTGGAGCTCTGTTTTACGCTGAACAGCGTTGAAGCTCTGTTGTACGCCAATGGCTCTGAAGTCATGTTTTACGCCACCCAGTACAGGAGCTCTATTTTACCCGGGCTTCCTGTATGTTGGAGGTTTTTACGCTTATAATTCTCCAACGTATGTTTTATGCTTCTATAAGACCCCCTTCAATGTTTTCAAATTTCTCGTAATTTAAAATACTTTGAATGAAGCATGAAACAGTCAAATTTGACTCGTTCCATGAGGCTGATTTCTCGACAAACTTTTAGGAATTTGTTGGGATTTGGTGTGTTCTCTTCTGCCTATATAAAGGCGAATGAGTTAACCTATTTTTTCCACACTTCCTTCACCACAAAGAGATGGTTGCCGAGATTCGTCAGGCTGACTTGATGAAGAAGAAGATCATGTTCTTCCAGCATGTAAGGAGCCATAAAAAGAGGCATCTTCGAGCAAATATCCTCTGCAATGATGGATCATGGAAGGATATCATAGCTTCCTTTGCTCGGGATGATCAACAATTTTATATGGCGATTCATCCAGGAGAGAGGAAGGGTCTCATATGGCCACACAGCTTGCAAGCTGTATTCTCTCCCATTATGGCACTGGACGAGGGTAGACAGTTTGGCCCTGTCTTCCAGTATTATGTTGGGTCTGAATCCCTAACACAAATCTAGGGCATGCCTGCCATGGCGTATGGAGGGTGGGTTTGGATAATGCAAGCCCAGTTTTGTATCATTCCGCCATTAATCATTTTCTTGTTCATCGGTCACCGAAGTCGATGAAGTGCCATAGAAGACGAAAAAGATCTACACCAATATGAGAACCTGGCACAGCAGATTCTCGGTGTGATCTTAAATGAAAATGGAAAACCCTTTATAGAAAAAGGATTTCTATCATATGTAATCATGAAGATGAAAAACCCTTTGTAAACTGAATTTCCATCATATATAATCATGATTAATAAACTTGTCTTCTTTTACACATCTGATGATTTGCCATATTTGCTGTAAGGAAGTCTGATAATCTGCAGCTTCGACATGTCTGAATAATTTTATGCTGACTCTGATAAAAGATTATCCGATCACGTCCGACTTTTACGCGTAATAGAAGGTGCGTAGAAAGCTCCTTAGCATTAAGTTGTCTTGAAGATCAAACTGTCATGCTGTTTTGGACGAGGAGTCGCGTAAAAATTCTTAACTGTCACTTCTCTGATACGAAGAATTCTTGTTCAGACCATCATCTTCAAGAATGGTTTTCCAAAAATTCCTTAAAATAGGGCGAGAAATATCTGTTGAACAGGCCATACTTGAACTTTTGTAAAAGATTCTGACTGGACTTTGGATGAGCTTCCAATGGCCCAAGAAGAAGAGTCATCTTCAATGCTGACCTCTGTGAGTTTCAGGCACTTGGAATATTTTATAGCCAAGAAGGAGAATTTTTTACATAAATCCTTGTAATTGGCCATCTGTAGCTTTTGAGCATAGAATCGTAGATTCGTAGCATCTGAGTGTAAAAAGCTTCTGAGCGTAAAATCGTAGATTTATAGCCGCTGAGCGTAAAACCGTAGGTATGTAGCCTTTGAGCGTAAAAGCTCCTGAGCGTAAAAGATTCTGAGCGTAAAACCATAGATTTATAGCCTCTGAGCGTAAAATCATAGATTTGTAGCCTCTGAGCGTAAAAGCTCGTGAGCGTAAAATCATAGATCTACTTTGCACGTAAAATCTGGATCCACTGACTGTCCGTCTTCTTTTTTAAATGATAGGCTGACATGGTCTCAAATCATAATCGAATATTAAATATCGGATTTGGTTAGGGATTCGAAGAGTTATCCGAACTCTATAAATAGCCCAAGGTCTTGAGAGAGAAACTCTTTATCTGTCTTTGCAAAACCCTTGCTTTCCAAAAACCGTTCTTCTTTGTCTCTTTCTTGAGAACTCAGATTCGCCATGGTACCTAAACAGGCTTCCACTGCTAAGGGAAAGAAGGTCACTTTCTCATCTCGCTCCACTTCTCAATCACGAGCAACCTCCATTAGGCTGAATGAGCCCCAATCTGAACGCAGCGCTCCACCGTCGAGCTGTGCTCCGGACATTACAGGTAGAGTTTGCAAGAAGAAACAGAGAACCCTCCGCACACATTGTACGTGTATGCAAAAAAAATACGCCCACATTTCTAATGTGTAAGCGTAAAAACTCCATCTTTGCACAGTCTGGCGAAAAAACTCAGACTGTCAAAATTTGGCGTATACTACAAACTTTGAATTTTACGCGCAGGATGTAAATTCCGGAGTAAAAACTCAAATTTTGGCAGTCTAGCGTAAACTCAGACTGTTAGATTTTGGCGTATACTGCCAACCTTGAATTTTATGCCTCGGAAATAGGTTCCAGCGTTAGAATCAAGTTTTTGCAGTCTTGGCGTAAAAGCTCAGACTGATAATCTTTGGCATAAACTGCAAGAGTGTAGCATCTAGCATAGAAACTAAGTTATTTTCTTGCATTTTGTAGTGGACTTGCAGATCCCTCCTTTGGCCGAGGTGATGGGCTCTGCTACCGGGATGCTGAACTCAAACTATTTGGAGGACTTGTCCCATGTGACATTCCCCATCTCTGGAGCCAATTATCCTGAAGAAAGGGGAACCCTGATCTCGTCCCAAGGAGAACGCATGCTGCTGAGTATGATCGGTGGGGGGCCCCTGACATACATAGACGGGACGGAGTATAAGAAACCGAGTTTCTTATTCGGGGATGCTATCGACAAACAATCCCAGACTAAGCCCAAGAAGGAGGATTGGGTGTTTACTACTGAGGGCACAGTCATGTATCTGTCCAGGATGCCCAGGGATTACCCTATCTCGGTATTCTTCCATGCCACACATCCTAGAAAGATGATGTGGACTTTGACTCCAGATCTTCACGGCCGACCGGGAAAGATTTTATATAACAAAGGCTTGAACCGAGGGGCCTATATGAGCAGACCTTCAGGCCCAGTTATGCCCTTTAGAATATTACTGCCGGGTAGCATCCCGAGTGAGGATACTTCGCTAATCCAGCCGGTCCAAATATCGACCTTCTGCAATGACTTTATGGGGCAGGGAGGAGTGTACCCCAAAGTTAACCCTCGGACCAGTGGATGGCTTAGCCCGGAGAACCTTCGATGGGCCAGTTTAACTGCCTGGGCCCTGAATCACTTCCAGGTGGAGCTGGAAAATATTGGCTTGTTCGCAGCTGTGAGCGCCACAAGTGTTGGGCTGCCTGTCAACCCCAACTTGTTCTTAGCCTTGATGGAGCGATACAACTCGCTCATCGGGACTTTTGCCACTCCGCTAGGTGAGTTAGGCTTGGCCCTTTATGAGATGACAGAGATTTCAAAGCTGCCAATGGGGGACACTCCTTACGAAGAGTACGTTCCCACAAATAGGGAGCTGAGGGATACAAACCCTCGGGCAGTGGCAGTGTACTAGGAACTGATGTGCCACTATCTTGCCTGTACCACTTTCTACAAAGAGCCCTATGATTTGGCTCATATCAACAAGTGGACAGCCTACCTCTTCTTCCATCAGGCCAGAAATGCTAAGCCGGACAAGGTTGTGGATAGCAGAGATAAGCCCTTGAATCTCCTGAGCATGCTCAATGCTAACACGGTCGATGACCTTATTGAAGATGCAAGGGCTTCAGATCATATTCTCGACGAGGAGATAGGGGTTATCCTGCAGGCACAAAAGCCTTTAGTTACATGAGACATTGTCGCAAGCCTCTATCAAAGGAAGCTCAACTGGCTGGCTTCGTATCTGTTTGGCTACGCCAATGGGTAGTGACTGGTGTCGCGTCTGCGGATCGCATCCATCGCAACACCTTATGGCCCATAGTACGTTTGGTGTTCGGAGCAAGACTGGGCTTGCTCCTTGCCATGGTGTGTAGAATACAAGCTGGCCTGAGGGCCCTCATTGATGGGCTACTAGCTGATGAAATACAGCGTGAAGGATTTCCCAGGGTAGAATTACCATTCCTATACCTGATGGGATGGTTGATCCTTCACAACACCAGGGTGATGTCTCCCGGCTCTGCCAGCAGTTCAGAAAATAACTTCTTGTTGAACTACAAGAATTCCTTTTGGAATGTGGCGATCGTCATAGATTGCCGACGAGCATTAAATTTTGCCCACGGCTGGAAGCTCTTCTGTACCGTCCCCCCCGTATATATCAATCAACAGGGGACAAAACTTAAGGATGCGGGCCATGGGAGGACCATTCTTTCTCCTGAAGCCTTCTACTGGTTGGTCTGTATTAGACCTTTCCATTTGCTGTACAGAAGTGAGGACCACTGCTACTTGGAACCTTGTTTACCCAGTCGGTTCGCCACGCAATTTGGGTATGACCAGTTGCATGTGGGGAATTCTTTCATCAGCTTCAATTCCAAAGGTGGAATTATTAATGGAGCCAGAGGATGGCGGTACTTCATCATGGGCTATACTGGTGCAACTTTTACAGTGCCCGCGACTTCTCTCTCCATGGAGTTGTGCATTCTGCACTCGTATGCGCAGTTCTATGCGTCCATCAATACCTTTCATCGTGATTTTGATGTGTATGGAAGTTTTTGGATGCCCTCCCATAGGTCTACTGCGAGAGAGAAGAATCCGTCTGTTTCCTCAGATGAAGGTGAGGACACCACCGGGGCAGACGAGTTCTTGTTGATAATACCGAGAGGCGTAATAGCTCCGCCAGCAGAGCCTCTCGTTATCTCCAATAAACGGAAGGCATCGACTCCGAAAGAGCCTTCTCCCCGCAAGAAGAAGACTGCCAGAGGTCCTAAAAGGGCTTCCACCAAGGGGGCTTCTAGGAGTGAACCTGTTGTTTCCCCTGTTGGGGATGATTCTTTGATCAGAGGTCCTTCGCCTTTTAGAGAGGGAACCTCCATAGTTCTGGCTGATAGCACTGGTAATTCTTTGCTCGCGGTTGCTGCCGCTACTACTCCTATTGGTAGTGCTTCGAGGTCGCCTTCGAGGCTGAGCATATTAAGAATACCTTTATCCAGACCAATAATAGGAATAACCCCTCATTCGTCTGTAAGTATTTCTAGCGAGATTCCACCCGACGAACCTCGAGTGGATCTTGGTGACGACCGGGAAGACTATCCTCCAATGTCAGTTGGTACACCTTTTTCTCCATGTATGAGTCCATCCAGACACAACAGCAAGAGATGGATGAAGAGCAGGCCGTCTTGGAGGAGATTATTCCTCAGCTAACAAAGTGCGAGGCCGAATATGAGGGAAATAAAGTGAGGGTTCGCAACTTGGAAGCTAAACTCGCTCACGCAAAGGAGCGGGCTCTCAAGACGTCGGCTGCTCGATATGTGTTGAAGGGCCGAATGGATACAGCTCAACAGAACTTGGCACATGCGGGCATCATCTACGCCGGTTTTGTTCATGCTCGGTCCAAACTATCCCTCCTGAGCGATGATGAGGCACGACTAGAGCGGGCTCGCGCTAACATCTTGAACTCCAGGAATAAGAGGATGGCTGCTTTGGGCAGCAGATTCGTGACTGAACTGCTCCTCCCCAATGATGTACTTTTTTGCTTCTCCTGTAATTTCTCAAAGATAATAAAGATACATTTTCTGACTTTGTGGACCCATCATTTTAGAATATGATAGGCTAAAATAAAAGTGATATCAGAGGTATCATGAATATGACATACTTTCGTTAAGGTTTTTGCTGAATGTAAATCTATTCTGAGTTAACATGAACCTGATAGAATATAATCCGACTAAATTTGTATACTAAACACTATCAGAGGTAATATGAACATGATAGATTTACAAATTAGTTAAGGATATCTATTCGGAGGTCACATGAACCTGATAGAATATGATCCAGCTAACCTTTGTATGTAATATCGCCAGAAGGAGATCTTCATCATACTCTGTTAAGCAAAGGAGATCAAGTAAAGTACATCTTCAGGGATTTGCCGTTGATAGGAGCCATTACCAATTTTTATTAGGCTTGGCTAAGATAAAAGTGCCATTTGAAATCATATAAGGTCCTTCCCATTTCTTTATGATTGTTTGTGTGCACTTCGGATATTTGTACTAGAGGTAGTATGGACGTAGTACAATACCGTGTTTGTTGAGGAAATCCTACTGGGGGAACTTTGGTGGACCTATTATTTGTTGCGCACGTTTGAGTGTAAATAATAAATTTAAAACAAGCCCCTGGCTAGTAAAGATATCCTGCTGGGGAAATTTTGTGGACCCACTATATTTTACGCACGTTTGTGTAAGTAATAGGTTTGAGACAAGATGCTTGTAAAATATGACTCCGAGGGGATGAATAGGTTCGCTGGGGAAAATGAGGATAGTTCAGAGGTAATATAGACATGAACAATTTGTTTCTATTGGACCTATTACTTCTTGCGCACAAGAGAACAAGTAATAAGTTTAAGACAATCCCTGCCAGAGGTAATATGGATATGGCAGTTTTTGTGGACTTAACATCACTGGCGTACTTAGAGTTAAGTACGGGTGCTAAGCTGAGATGACAACCGATATCAGAGGTAATATGGACATGATATCGATTAGCCAAATCCGGAAGGTTTGCTCAGAGGTAATATGGACATGATAATTTATTTATATTGGACCTATTACTTCTTGTGCACAAGAGAACAAGTAATAAGTTTAAGACAATCCCTGCCAGAGGTAATATGGACATGACAGTTTTTGTAGACTTAACACCATTGGCGTACTTAGATTTAAGTACGGGTGCTAAGCTGAGATGACAACCGATATCAGAGGTAATATGGACATGATATCGATAGCCGAATCCGGAAGGTTTGCTCAGAGGTAATATGGACATGACAAACTCAGCCAAAGAAAATTATGACGGCAGTTCAGAGGTAATATGGACATGAACTAATGTCGAGAAAATTTCTTGAGAATATGGTCTATCTGACCATGAAGGCATATCGAAGGATCATTCCGCTGAAAGATTGATGGGATGATAGATCAGAGGTAGTATGAACATGGCTAGCGTCTAGCGAGATTGTTTGTGAATAGTCACTGCAGGAGTGTGCAAGTAGATCTAACGATTGCTTAAATGGAGATATTTTAAGGATCTATCATCCATTGTGTATCCAAAACATCTTGGACACGGATGGTGGCTTTTTATAAGAATTTGTAGTGAAGGAGAAAATGTCGCAAATAGGCACTTACTGGGGATGAAAAACCAAGAGTCGATTAGTTCATCTGGGTTGTGGACTTATTACCTATGGCGTACCTTAAGTACATGTAATAATCTGAAATGACTAGCACTACCAGGGATTATACGAACGTGATAGCAGAAAGTCGAAGAGAAGAACTTTACTCAGAGGTAATATGGACATGGGAAGTTCTGAAAATATCTTACTCAGAGGTAATGTGGACGTGGTAAGATATGACTTTGTGGGTCAAAAAAAATAGGACAGAGATAATATGACCATTTTTGTGGTGATAGATTTACTCTGCCGGAGAGAGTGGAGAGACGTAGTTCAGAGGTAATATTGACATAAACTAATTGATAGCCACAAGCTGGAAGGTTTTGCTTAGAGGTCATTTGGACATAGAAAACCCAGCTGGGGAAACAAAAAATATTTGGACAACAGTTCAGAGGTAATATGGACGTGAACCGATGCCCGAAGAATTCATCGGAAAGTGATTTGCTGAGTGGGGATAGAGCTGAAGGTTGTTTCTCTGGGAAGATTTCTAGGGACTCCTCATCCGGTACTTCTTGAGGGGCAAATTGACATGTTAGAGCGAGATCAATTTGTCGTGACCGTCATCTTGTTTATAAATGCAAAGTGATGACTTTGGCGTCGATCAACTCCTGGATTCTCCTTTTTAGTACGTAGCACGCTTTTGTGGGGTGATGAACGTACCGATGAAAGAGATAATATTCTGGGTCATCGACTTTGCTAGCCCTTTCAGGGTGTCTGATGTTGGGAAGCCGAAGTTTGTTTTCCTTTATCAATATATTAAAGATTTCAATAATGTCATCATCACTGAAGGAGAAGGTCATTTTTGCCTTTCAGGCTCCCGACACTTGAGTTGTACGGCCCTCAGAGGGAATGGTCATAGTTGCATCACTGTCAGACATAGAGGGAATTCTACCCCCATCTTTGGTTGCTGCACTATTTTATCGAGGGAGACTACCCCCAGACCTGTCGTTGCGTTCGTCCACAGAAGTTGATCTAGAAGGACCTTGTTCCGATATTGTAGAATCAGACTCTGAAGGTTTGGAGTTTGCAAGAGATACGGTATATCCTAACCCAAAATAAGTTCGTTGACAATAAGGATCACCATGCAACGGTATTCGCCTGCCTTTTTTTATAGTTGAGGCCTTGTTTCAACTTCAAATCATAACCCATGCTTTATATAATCTTTAAAGCCTGTAGGCTATATCTGTGGATTTGCATTTTTCCACCATCAGACTCGTGAGATCCTTCTTGTACAATCGGTCTATTCCGTATTCGATCGAAGGTTATTTGATGCTGATCGTCGCGAGTAGGTGGGACAATAAAGATAGATTCTTCATATGGCCCATATGACATGAGGATATTAGATGTTGCCGCATCTTCCCATATGATCTCCCCATGCTTGGTAGTTAGGGGCACTAAATCTTGATTTTGACCCTTGTCTTTGCATTTTTGGATCAAAAAATCACGCAAATCAGGGAGATGACTGAAAGAAGAAGAAGGCTTATTTCGCCTTTTAACATCAATAGGGACATGGAGATTGGGAACCATAACCCTTTCCCTGCCATATGAATACAACAGTTCAGCCATGTGAGTAGCGTATGATCCATGAAGAGCGTATCTTCCCATAAATTGGGTCTTCTTTACGCGGACATGCTTATCCTGGCATACTCTGGAGTTTTGTACAGGTTGGCATAAAATAGGGGAAGTCCTCAAACATCCTCCAGCATCCCGCGTAATCTGAAGAGTGGACAACTTCTTCTCTTGATGGTGTAAAACAAGGGAGGTCGGGA
Organism: Iris macrosiphon; assembly: GCA_036927795.1. Taxonomy (NCBI): domain Eukaryota; kingdom Viridiplantae; phylum Streptophyta; class Magnoliopsida; order Asparagales; family Iridaceae; genus Iris; species Iris macrosiphon. The sequence continues at coordinate 93,966,288 of JAYESA010000002.1, read as the reverse complement.
GATCAGCCACTTGCTTTCCCTTGCGGTGGTCCAAGGGTCCACCTGCCTCATCGTAGACGGGAGATATATTTTTATACGCGGGGCACATTTGAAATTTCTGAGCTGGCGCTGAGGCATTGTCAAAAATTTTGTCTGCCACGTCACAGACGGAAGATAAAGTTTTATGCGCAGGACGCGGTCTATACTTCTGGATTGGCACTAAGGCATTGCCAGAAGCTTTGTCTGCCACGTCACAGATGGGAGACAAAGTTTTACATGCAGGGTGCGGTCTATACTTCTGGATTGGCACTGAGGTATTGCCAGAAGCTTTGTCTGCCAAGTCACAGATGGAAGACAAAGTTTTACGTGCAAGGCATACAGGTTGCGATGTCACAACCTTGTCGGTCGGAGAGATAGAGCCTGCATGAAGGGTAGAGGATGTTTGGGGTATCCATACTTTATGCAGCTTCCTGTTGTCCTGGACAGAGAGGGAACGAGAGCCACCCCCTGTGCGAGGCATGTCTTCATAAGCAGATTGGTCGAATTGGATGACCAGAGTCTTCTTCGTTAATTCGACGGATACAACATCGTGTTGAGCAATGGCTTTCTCGTCAGATGAGAAAGTAGTCCCCAGCAGAGTCGCCATATTGTGTTTGATAATAAACGAAAGAAATTGAAACTAGGTTTATACGAAACCCTTTCTTTGTTTACAAACAAGAAAAAGAAGTACAATTAATCCTATACGAGGATATTAAGTACAAAAATTAATTCTGGGAAAATATTGCTATAGAAGTCTGATCTGCGGTCGATCATTTTGTTCCTTGGACCACACGATGACGAAGAAGTGCTGTAGAAGACGGAGAAGAAGCTTCAAAGACTGCAAGAGGGATTGAACTCTCGTTGCCAAAGTAGTCGATCAACACTCTCTAGATGTGCTCTCTCTCTAATCTTGACCTTGACCTCTGATCTTGACCTCTGTATGTGACCCTTGTCTCTCTTGAATTTGACCTTAATTCGACCTGAATTCGATCTTGGACCTTTGTGGCCGGAGGTCTCTATTTATGGAGTTCGGTCACAGTCGACGTAGAAACCGAAGAGCGGAGAGAGCTGCACCTTTTACGCGGCAGTTATAATAACTGCTACCCACGTCTGAATGATCTCGTAAATCTGCGTATGACGCGTGTCCCATTATAAGTTAACGCGTATAATCGCTCATCGAAGATCATGGCATGCAAGCCACATAGGTAACTGCCCCTCGCGTAGAGAAGGTTGACATAAAAGCTAAATAACTGTCTCGTTGGCGTAAAAGCCAAATAGTTATCTTGTTGGCATAAAAGCCAAATAGCTATTTTGTTGGCGTAAAAGCCAAACAACTATCTTGCTAGCGTAAAAGCCAAGTAGCTGTCTTGTTGGCGTAAAAGCCAAGTAGCTATCTTGTTGGCATAAAAGCCAAGTAGCTATCTTGATGGCGTAAAAGCCAAGTAGCTGTCTTGTTGGCATAAAAGCCAAGTAGCTATCTTGATGGCGTAAAAGCCAAGTAGCTGTCTTGATAGCGTAAAAGCCAAGTTTTGCATAAAGTTTGATGCTGCATGGATAGGTAACCAGCGTAAAGATAGCCGATTTATCCTTCCTTAACTGAGGTCTTGAGCGTATTGTGGGCCAAATAGCTTTATCACGTACCTTCACAAATATAGCTTGAGTTGGCATATTTCGAGCAGATAGCATATGGCGTACTCCTATAGTTGAAAATAGCCAGGTCGGCGTATTTCGAGGAGATAGCATACGGCGTGCTCCTATAGCTGAAAATAACCTGGTTGGCATAATATGCAGGGATGGTGATGTGAGCGTATTAGCCCTAATTATAGCTCTCTCAGTCATTAAAAGTAGAACCAAATCTCGTCCATTAAATGTAGAGATCTGCCCCCATCTCGCGCATTAACTGCAGAGACGTGCCTCGAGTTCTGTACGAAGTACAACTTTTGACGTGGCATCTGGTTTTGTCTCATCTTGAGCGTAAAAGCTCATCTCTGCCTGTATATAATAGGCAACGTATTCCTTGAATACGTAAACAACGTCTTATATCAAGGATTATGTCACTAGACGACAGTCTGGGGCTCTGTGCAGAATCATCATAACAGCCGTCCTCTTGATCGTCGTGCAGTACTCTTTGTTAGGAGTAAGGTTCACTGCTTCGTCTGACAGGTTCATTCAAGGAATACGAAGAGTTTCTCGTACAACTTTCTGCTGCATTAAAAGCAGACATATTTTTACGCCAAAGTGGCAATTTAGCAACCTTTTTATGCTGAAGCAGTCTGGCAGTACTGCTTTACGCGGGTTGTTCTGGAGCTCTGTTTTATACTGAACAGCGTTGAAGCTCTGCTGTACGCCAATGGCTCTGAAGTCATGTTTTATGCCACCCAGTGCTGGAGCTCTATTTTACGCAGGCTTCCTACATGTTGGGTTTTTTTACGCATATAATTCCCCAGCGTATTTTTTATGCTTCTACACCAAGTAGGTAAATAAAGGTATCGAGAAACATCTAACAATCGATACTAGTCGTTACTGACGAACGTCTACACCCGGATATGACCCGGGCGCTAAGTAACAATTTTGATCCAAAGCACAGACAATGATATAGATAAAATAAATATGTAAATTTGGAACTAAGTTAGAAAATGACAAGGTACACTTGCCTGGATCCGGATACTGAAGGTGGGGCTCAGGTACAACGTCCAAGTCCGAGGATCCCAAAGTACCTAGAGATGATTTAAAAATTAATTAATAATTATCTTAAAGTCTATTTTTAATGAAAAGATGACATTGAGAACTTAACCTAGGGTTGTTATAGCTATAACTCACGACTAAGCGTACTAGCTAGGGTGTTGACCAAGGTTGACTAGAAAAGCATTATAATAAATACGAAATCATCAAATAGCATAACATCCTCAAATACTATCCTCAAACACTAGTATTCATTAACTATGGATTTGGTCAATTGCAAATAATGTCTATCCTTAACCCAAGTCATCCACGTAACCATAAATATAAGTGCATCAGTCATAAATTAGTTGCCACCTCTTAATACGCATAATGATCACATTTTCATCTTTTAATTATACCATCAATATTACTTAACAAAAATTTATTAGAACAAGCTCAACCTGTTCCACACATGTAAAACACGCTAATCTAAAATTATATTCTACCCATGGCATGAACCCAAATACTAAACAAATAATATTTATTATGTATACACTCCTCAATATGTCTCCATGCTTATACCACTATCACGTATACACATCACATAATTTATCCAAACTAAGAAATAAACCATCATCACAGTAAATATATAAATTCCCAAATATGAATTTAATTGACCATAGTTTAATCATCAATCCAATTTTTTATAACTCACTACATAATGCACATTAATCAAATTATGTATACGACCTAACGTGACATCCATCTATTTCTAGAACATAATTATATCACCCTCATGCATTCACACATACATAAAGCCCTAGGTATTGATGATAATAAATCTAAAAATAATCTAACTAGGATCATTTAACCAGATTTTATAAGTATTATTCAATAGAAACGTAGATCCTAACTAAGCATTCAAGAGTATAGAAGAAATGAATGAAGAAGAAGAAAAAGAAAAAGAAGTGGTACCAAGGGGGGTGGTGGCTTTTGGTGTTGGAAGCAGTGTTGCTGTGGCTGCTATCAGTGATAGGGGTGATTATGGTGGTGGTGATGACTGTGGTGCTGGTAGTGGTGCTCGGTGGTGGCAGTGGTGGTGGTGATAGTGTTAACAATGGTGGTGGTAGTGGTGATGGGAATGGTGATGGCGGTTGTGGTGGTGGTATTGACTGTGGTGGTGGTGTTGACAGTGGTGCGGGTGGAGTTGGTGTCGGCTGGTAGAAGTGGTGGTAATGGTGATGGCGGTATGGTGGTGAGGGTGGTGCTCGATGGTGGCAGTGGTTGTGGTGATGGGTTAGGGTTTCCAAAGAAAGGTGAGGAAGAAGAAGAAGAAGAATGAGAAGAAGATGAAGAAGAAGAAGTAGAATGCCGGCTGAGAGAAGAGGGAGGGGAGTGAGGAGAGAGAGGGTTTCCTTGGGGTTAGGGTTGGCGTAGGGATGAGTGTGGTTTCCTTATATTGGGGAATTATAGGGTTATGATAGGGGGAGGTTTAAATCAAAGGCTAGAATCAAAAGTTGGGTGAATAGTATAATGCAAAGGAGAGAGTGAGGGTAAGTGACCGATCACATGACCAAGGAATGGGTAGCTTCATTTAGTTCCCCCTAATAGGAGTTTGACACCTAACAACCTTTTTTTATTTTGTTCCCTAAGAGTTTGGGATTTACAAATGAAGGAAAAAGAATAAGGATTTTATGTGGGAAAATGGTGTTTGGTATTTTATTGGATGAAGATGGTATGTGGTATTTTGTATGAGCCTCATGATCAGGTGTGAGGGTTTATTTGGGGTTAAGTTCAGTCTAATTCACTAAATTAAATAAATATTGTGTCATATGTGTTCTTAAATAAAATAGGAGTACATGGGGTCTCAAATGGGAGTAATATAAATATCATGGATGTTATAGGTTTGGTATTAGTCTTGGGCCCTTTAATTGGTTAGGCAAAATTGGTTGAGTTTGTGTCCCAAAAATTGATGGCAATGACATAGGTACAAGGCATAGAATTTAAATTAAATTTTTGTGACTAGAAAGTTGTGCAATTAAAATAGAGGACAAGAGAGTATGTTTGGGAGTGAGAAAAATATCCAGTGCCTAGGTTGGCTTATTAGGTCAAGAGTACAAAATTTGTTGGAAGGTAAAGGCTATTGTTGTGCTCCAAATTTATTGTAGCAATGGTAAGGTGCACCAAAAGTATAAATTAAAGAACCAGTCTTGATAATCATAATTTCTAATCCTTAAACAACCTAAAGCTAAACCAAAATTCTCACCATATCCAGACTACCTAAAATAATTATTGACGGGATTTACATCCCATCCAACTTAGAAGAATTTTATCCCCAAAATTAAAAGTAAAGCACGAATAAAAGTTGCACGAATTAAAAAGTTAACAAGTAATAGAAATGCAGTACCTAAATTCATACCTTTGTTCACAAATAAAGGAGAGAAATGATGTCGAACAGAATCCTCATACTGCCAGGTAGACTCGCCCGACGAATAATGTGTCTATGCAACCCTGACCAATCGAATAGTATGCCCCCTCAAAACCTTCTCACTGCGATCGAGTATCCCTACTGGCTGTTCCACTTATAATAAACTGAGCCCAACTGTAATCTCTGTATAATCGAGCATGTGGCTAGGGTCTGCCACGTATCTTCTCAACTGTGATATATGAAATACTTCGTGCATGCCTTAAAATCGGAGGCAATGCAAGACGATAAGCCACTTTACCAACACGCTCCAAGATGTTGAAAGGTCCGATGTACCTCAGACTCAGCTTGCCTCTGCCTCCAAATCTGACGGTACCACGAGTAGGCGATATCATTACAAATATATGATCATCTTCCTTGATTCCAAAGGTCTATGGTGCACATCTGCCAAATGCTTCTGTCTGTCCTGTGCTGTACGGAGATGGCTCTGAATCTGCTTCACTTTCTCTACTGTCCGAGTCACCAACTCTAGACCAAGTATTTGGCATTCTCCTACGTCACTCCAACACACCAGAGACATGCACTTCCTACCGTATAGTACCTCAAACGGTGTCATCTGGATGCTTGCTTGGTATCTGTTATTATAGAAGAATTCTACCAAGTGTAGATTATCCTCCCAAGATCCTCCAAAGTCGATCATGCACACTCTTAACATATCCTCTAGTATCTAAATCGTGTGCTCTGACTGACCATCAGTCTGTGGATGATATGTCGTATTGAACTTGAGGTAAGTTCCTAGACTCTCCTGCATACTACGCCAGAAATGTGACATAAATCTGGAATCATAATCTGATACAATACTGACTGTCACTACATATAGTCATACTGTCTTATGTACATGTCAGCCAATATCTTCGTGGACTAGCCAACTCTGAAGGGCAAGAAATACGCCTACTTGGTGAGTCAGTCCATGACAACCTAGACTGCATCCTTTCCTTTAAGGTCCTCAGAAATCCTGTGATGAAGTCCATGTTAATATGATCCTACTTCTACTCTGGAATGGAAAGCTATTACAATAGTCCTACAATCCTCTGAATTTTGGCCTTGACTTAATGACAGACCAAACAACTCGCCATGAATCTCGCAATCTTGCGCTTTATTCCATGCCATCAGTAGTGTTGCTTCAAATCTCGGTACATCTTTGTACGCCCAAGATGAATACAATAAATTAAACTATGGGCCTTGGTCATCAACTCCTGTACTAGCTCGTCACTCAAAATATATTGGCGATCTCTATACCTTAATGTTCCGTCCTTATGAATCCGGAGTTCCGTCTGTATGACGGCCTTTGTCCTCTCTCACAGTCGCCGAAATCTTGTATCGATAGGCAAGGCTTTCTTGATCCTCTCAACCAATATAGAATAAACCTCTAGACTGGCCAACTGTTGATCTATACCTGATAATATAACCTCTATCCCTAGCACCTAAAGATCCTCTAACAAATGGCATTGAGTCAGCAAAAAGTATGCCATGGGCTTCCTGTTTAAGGCATCAGCTATAATATTCGCCTTGCCAGGGTGGTACTGCAACTTGATGTCATAGTTTGTCATCAACTCTAGCCAATGCCTCTGTATCATGTTGACCTCCTTATGAGCATAGACATACTTCATACTTTTATGATCTGTGTAAATCTTAACCCGCTATCCATAAAGGTAGTTCTACCATATCTTTAATGCAAATATCACCATAGATAGCTCTAGATCATCTGTCAGGTAATTTTTCTCATGAACCCTCAGTTGTCTTGATGCATAAGCTATTACATTATCGTGCTGCATCAGTACATATCATAGTCCGCTCCTAGACATATTGCTATATACCATAAATCTTCCAGATCTAGAAGGTTGTGTCAGGATCGGTGCTATCGTCAGACGCTTCTTCAGCTCATCGAAAGCCATCTGACATTCCTCAATCAAGATAAACTTCTCACCTTTATATGTCAATCACGTCATAGGCACAATGATCCTTAAGAAGTTTTTCATAAACTTTCGATAATATCCGGCAAGTTCGAGAAAACTCCTAACCTCCGTAACTGATGTAGGGGTAGGCCATGTCTCTACTGTGACAATCTTCTCTAGGTTAAATGATAGTCCATCTCCAGTGATTATGTGACCAAGAAAAGTTATCCTATCCAAGCAGAACTCGCACTTGTTGAGCTTTGAATACAGCCTCTCCTCCTTCAGCGTTTCCAACACGATCCTGAAATGCTCCTCGTGCTCCTCCTGGCTCTTAGAATATACTAAGATGTCATCGATAAATACCACCATGAACTTATCCAAGTACCAGTGGAAAACTTTGTTCATCAGGCTCATAAACACATCTGGTGTATTAGTTAAACCAAATGGCATGACTAGAAACTCATAGTGCCCATACTTTATCCGAAAAGCTGTCTTTGGAATGTCCTTCTTTCTCACCTTGATCTGATAATAGTCGGATCTTAGATCGATCTCCGAGAATATACATGCGCCACTCAACTGATCAAATAAATCGTTGATGTGCGAAAGAGGGTACTTGTTCTTTATCGTTGTAATATTTAGCGCCTTGTAATCGATGCATAAACGTATTGTCCCGTCATTCTTTGGTACAAATAAGATGGGTACTCCCCATAGAGAAATACTAGCATGAATGAAACCCTTGTCTAAGTGATTATCTACTTAGATCTTCAACTCAACCAACTTTTTCGGTGCAAGTCTGTAGACGGAGGAAGTAACTAGCTTGGCTCCGGGAATCAACTCTATAGTAAACTCTATCTCTCTGTCAAGTGGTAGGCCTCAAAGATCCTAAGGAAACACACTCTTAAATTCTGATATAATGCGGTGGTATATTGGTTCACCTTTTATAATATGTGATACGAAGGTAGGTTAGACACTATGCTCTCGGGCTCCTTGAAGAAACTTAAACTCAGGGTGATCCGGTGGTCTAAATATAACGTATCCACGTCGGCAATCTAGTGTCGCATGGTATTAGTTTAACCAATCCATGCCTAGGAAAATATCATAGTCTGGCATGGAGAAGACTAGAAATTGGCCATGCATCACTCGCCCGCAAAAAACTACTGAACAAGATCTACAAGTGTCGTTAACCAGTACTATTCTACCTCCCGTAAGAATCTTCTAATCTTTCAAAGGGGTGCAGTTGTTATTATATTGGTGGCCCCAAAACTAGCTGCTATAAAAGAGTGTATGGTACCAGAATCAAATAATACTAGTATTGGTAATGAAGCTACTAAAATAATACCTATGTTTATCTCTCCAGCGGTCTCTGCCTCCTCAATAGCTATCGTAAAGACCTGGCCCTATCCCAGTACTGGTGCCCTCCATTGCTGTCCAGCTTGGTGGAAACAAACTACCTGTGGGTCGAAGGGTAGCCTCCTCAAAATTTCTCCTGGTGATGGTGGTCTTATTGCCCCAACTCCTGCACAGAGGGGGCCTCGGTCCTGGAAAGACTGGCCCATGAGACTGCTGGTAGGGCCTCGGTACTGGAAAATTTGGTCGATGAACCATCGGTACTGGTTTCACGCCCTAGTCCCAAAATGCGTAGGACTAGAAATACGTAACACGCCCAGCCATATGTATACGAACTCCAATATATGGAAACCATATATACACGTACGCTATACATGAATATTCAATCCACCAGTGGTAATATACTGTCACAACAAGTCACACACAATCTATATCTCATCCATAGCACAAATAATAAGTAGGAATAAAGAGCTGAATAATATCTGAATATCAAAGATGAGTATCAAGTCTGATAGTCGGATGTAAACAAATCTACTATAAAACGACTATACTGAAGTAGCAACAAGGATATCTAAACAGCGGTAATACAATCACAAATACTCCGAAGGTAGGACCTCCTCAGTCTGGTAAGTAGAGTCAGGTCCAGGTCCATACTTCTGCGGATACTCCTGCTCGTCCATATCTGGAAAGAGACCAGGTCCTCAAAGGGACGTAACAAGATACATAATAATATACCAATAAGTACAGAAAAGTAAACATCCAATGGGTCGTCTAACCGTCTAAGTGAATGCAGTTTGAGAATAACTTTCCACCAAGTGGGCTATCTGGCCATATAGTGGGATTGGCATAATTCTCTCGGAGAATCAAGGGCCTACAAAGCATGTCGTCTTTTGAACGACAGAGGCCGCCAAGTAGTATAGGGGTCATCACGACCATGTATCTCCGGTGGAGCGTACGGGTTACATAAAAAGGAAAGTACAAAAGAGCCAAAATGTCTTACTTGTTGTTCTTTCCATCCCATACTCTAAGCATGCCACATCCATGATATGATAAAACCTTTAAACAACTGCCAGGTCTACTAGCATACAAAGTTTCTATCAGCAGTCATCCCTAACGCATGGTCTATGCGTACAGGAGGCCAGACCTGTCACGCAGTCCGTGATCTATATGAGACTCATTACTCGTGTAACAACTGTGTCACGGCCAATGAACCTAATGCCGCTCTATAATAATGGGGTGGTCTCATAAAGTAGGTCCAAAAATATACATAAATAAAATATGATACGACGACATCGTCATTGCACCCAAGTTTCCTTAGACGCACAATTTATATAGCAATAAATAAACTAAATAAGCAGAAATAAATTATACAGGCATCATATGGAATGTAAATAATAGTACGATGGCAAGGTATACTTGCCGAGGAAGAAATCTGTATTATACAAGCGTCCAAAATGGTGTTAAGTTTGGAGAAAGAATTGAGGTTTAGGGTTTGGGGTGTACTGCATGGGATATATATAGGGAAAGAGGTCGGTTCCGTGGGAGGGTAGTTTAGTGGTTTCAAAACCACTGCTGCTACGGTTTCTTTCTTTCTTTGGTTTGGGTTTCGGTTGAGGAGAGTCTAGTAATAATAGATAAAGAGGCGGTAGAATGAGTCGGTTCACACGCGCGGAGTAGGGAAAGAAAAGTCAATTTTTGCTACTGCTGTTGTTGATATTTTTCTTCTCCTAACGGGTCCGGGTTAGGGCTAAACGGGTAGTGGGTTTAGGATAGAGGGTTTGGGTTTTGGGTTGAGATCCAATAGGAATTTCTTTTCTAATTAATTATATATATATGTATATATACATAGAAAATTCTAAAAATTATATTTGTGCATACCATTAAGCTAGCAACTGTCCAAAGGGTCTCCTACATGGAATAAATTAGGAAAAATTTATAATGGCTCTATAAATCCCCTAAATGCACAAACACCTCAAAATAAAAATCTATTTCCTCTATTTAGCTCATAACTATTATAATAAATAATTAATAAAAAGATTAATACGGTTTTCAGAATTAGAGGTTTTACATTCTACCCAACTTATAAAAATTTCGTCATCGAAATTAAAACTAAGCCACGATAGAATGTCAAGGATGGTATAAGATATAAATTAACAAGATAATTTTATATCGTGGTCTGCAAATAGGTTCAGAAAACATTTGCGTATGTCGTCTTCGTGCTCCCAAGTAGATTCTCCTGGCGTGCCATGCTTCCATGCCACGCGGACCAAGGGAATAGACTAGTTTCTTAATACTTTCTCTCGACGATTAAGAATTCCCACAGGTTGCTCTTGATATGACAAGCTTGGCCCAATGGTGATCTCCGAATAGTCGAGAACATGACTGTTGTCTGCCACATATCGCCTGAGCTGCGACACATGGAATACGTCATGTACTCCCTCAAGTGAAGGTGGTAGCGCAAGTTGATACGCCACTTCTCCCACTCTCTCTAGTGCGTCAAATGGTCCAATATACCTTGGACTCAACTTGCCGCGCCCTCTGAATCGAATGGTGCCTCTGGTAGGTGATATCCTTAAGAAGATATGATCACCCTCTTTAAACTCCAAGGGACGACGATGAAGGTCTGCCCATTATTTCTGTCTGTCTTGCGCTGCTCGCAAGTGTCCTTGTATCTTCTTAACTGTCTCAACGGTGTTGACCACTAACTCTGGTCCCTGAATCTGACGTTCTTCCACGTCACTCTAACACACAGGAGACCTATACTTTCTTCCATACAATGCTTCAAATGGAGTCATCTGGATGCTCGCCTGATAGCTACTGTTGTAAAAAAATTCCACAAGGTATAGGTGGTCCTCCCATGATCCTCAAAGTCTAACATACAAGCCCTCAACATATCCTTCCATGTCTGAATAGTACGTTCTGACTGCCCATCTGTCTACGGGTGATAAGATGTGCTAAACTTCAGATGAGTTTCAAGACTCTCTTGCATGCTCCTCCAAAATTATGATATAAAGCGTGAATCCCTGTCTGATATAATGCTGACTGGTATGCCGTGCAATCTCACAATTTGCCTCATTTATAGGTCAGCCAAAGCTTCTGTAGATTGGCCAACTCTAAAAGGCAAGAAATAGGATGACTTAGTGAGTCTATCTACTATTACCCATACTGCATCTCTTTCACTTGGACTCTTAGGAAAATTTGTGACGAAGTCCATAGTGATGTGCTTCCACTTTCACTCTGGAATCGAAAGTGGTTACAATAATCCTGCTGTTCTCTGGTGCTCTGCCTTTACTTGCTGACATACCAAACATTTAGCTACAAAGTAAGCTATCTCTCTTTTCATTCCATGCCACCAAAAGTGCTATCGTAAATCATGATACATCTTGGTGCCTCCAGAATGAATAGAATATATCAGACTATGAGATTTTGTCATCAGCTCCTGTCAAATTTCTCTATTTGGAATATAAAGATGATCACCACATCGTAATGTCCCATTATCATGGATGCGCAGTCTTGTCTGCTCTTCGGCCTCTGTCCTTTCTTTTAATCTTTATAATCTGGTATCTGTAGGCAAAGCTGTCTTGATTCTCTCTACTAGTGATGATTGTACTTGCAAGTTGGCTAATGTCCTGTCTGCTTGAGGTAATATTACTTCAATGCCAAGACCTTGCAAATCCTTTAATAATTCCCTCTGTGTTGTCATGAAGTAAGCTATTGGTTTCCGGCTTAACGCGTCTGCTACAACATTAGCTTTGTCTGGGGGATAATGTAGCTCTATCTCAAAATCGTTTATCAACCCGAGCCATCAACGTTGCCTCATATTTAACTCCTTCTGCGTGAAGACATACTTGAGACTTTTGTGGTCTGTATAGATTTTTACTCGTTTCCCATATAAGTAATGTCTCCATAGCTTCAGAGCAAATACAACGGCTGTAAGTTCCAAGTCATGAGTTAGATAATTCTTCTCATGTACTCGTAACTGTCTAGATGCATATGCAATCATCTTATCATGCTGCATCGATACGCATCCCAAACATTTCCCTGATGCATCACTGTAGATCACATAGCCTCCTGATCCTGATAGAATAGTCAATACTGGTACTGTAGTCAATCGCTTCTTCAATTTTTCAAAAGCGGCTTGACACTCGTTCGTCCATATGAACTCTTGATCTTTGCAAGTTAATTGAGTCATAGGTGTTGCTATCCTTGAGAAGTTCTTCACGAATCATCGGTAATATCCGGCTAGTCCGAGAAAACTTCTCACCTCTGCTGCTGATTTAGGAACAGGCCATGTCTCGACTGCCGAGATCTTTTCTGGATCAACAGAAATACCATCTCCTATAACAACATATCCAAAAAATGAGACTCTGTCCAAGAAGAACTCATATTTACTGAGCTTTGCATATAACTGTTCTTTCCTCAAGGTCTCTAGAATAATTCACAGGTGCTTCTCGTGCTCCTCGTGGCTCTTTGAATAGACAAGTATATCATATATAAAGATGACCATGAACTGGTCTAAATACTGATGTAAGACTCGATTTATTAAGTCCATAAAGATAGCTGGAGCATTGGTCAATCCAAATGGCTTGACTAAAAACTCGTAGTGCCTATATCTCGTCTATAATATGGTCTTCGGGATGTCCTTCTTTCGTACTTTCACCTGGTGATATCCCGATCTAAAATCTATCTTTGAGAACATCTTGGCTCCACTAAGCTGATCAAATAGGTCATCAATGCGTGGCAATGGATATTTATTCTTCACTGTTACTGCATTTAAGGCTCTATAGTCAATATACATACCTACTGACCCATCGTTCTTTGGTACAAACAACACTGGTGCTCCCCAGGGTGACGTACTTAGTCGGATGAAACCTTTCTCTTCTAGTTCTTTCAACTGTGTCTTCAGTTCATCCATCTCCTTTTTTGCCAGTCTATAAACATATGATGCAATAGGGTTGTTCCTGGTGTTAATTCAATTAAAAACTCTACGTCTCTGTCCGGGGGTAGGCCTGTCAATTCTTCTAGAAAGACGTCAAAATTCTAAAATAATGGGATGATAGACAACATCGTCCATTACGAGCTGCATACTATTAGGGATTTCTGTGGATCCTCGTGCAAACTCAAGTTCAGGCTGGCCTGGTACCTTGAAAAGAATATTTCCTCCAAAACAATCTAAGAAAGCATGGTACTTGCTTATCCAGTCTATTCCAAGCACAATATTAAAAGTTGGCATATGAAGGACTAAGAGTCGGGCACTCATCTCTCTGCTACGTATTACTATAGGACACGATCTACAAATTCTACTAACAAGTACAACTCCTTCCCTGGTAAGAATTCTAATACAACTAGGTAAAGATGTGGAGGCAATGTTGTGTTTGGCAATAAATCTAGATGATATGAATGAGTGGGTGGCTCCCATATCAAAGAATGTCACAACAGGAAAAGTAAAAGCAAGAATGATACCTGCTATGACATCAATCTCCTGATTCATGTCATCCACTTCTATTGCAAAAGTTTGTCCGTTCCTCTGTGGTTGTCCCTGTCTGGCCTTTGCAAATTGATCCTCCTGTGCAGGTAGCGGTAGTCCTCGCTGAAATCCCCTTGCTGTTGGAGGTCGAGGTGCTTCTGGTCTCATCATTTGCTGAGCTGGCTTCAGTGCTGGAAGTGCTAGCCTTTGTGCTAGAAGTGGAAGTGTCAATGCTTGTTGCATAGGACAGTCTTTCATCATATGCTGTCCGGAACCACATCTCATATATTGTCCTAGGTGAGTTCGACAGTCCCTCATAATATGTCCACGTTTCCCACAATAATGGCAGTAGGGCTTCTCTGGGATCTGGTACGGTCCTGCTCTGTGCTGGTACTACTGTTGCTGAGCTAAAAGACGTCTGATAGGTCCTCCTTGTTGTGTTCTTGCTGGTCCTTGTTGTATCCTTGTGGGTCCTTATTGCATCCTCAGCTGACCTCTTTTTCCTCTGCTGATGGTTTCTTGCAATCTGGCTTCTGTCAGTAACTCGGCATAAGAGATCCGTGACTGTGAGCTTGTGTAATGTTGGAGCTCCTGAGTCAGTCCGCGATGAAACCTCTTAGCCTTGGCCAAGTCATCTGGTATCAGGGTAGCACCATATTTACTGAGACGACTAAACTCGACATTATACTCGTCCACTGTTCTGTTCCCCTACTCTAGGTGGAGAAACTGATCATACAATGCATCTCTAACGGTGTCCGAGAAGTACTTCCTTTCAAAGCACTCCAAAAACTGCTCCCAAGTCTAGTATATACCCAACTGGTGCTCCATGGATTTCCACCAGTGATGAGCATTACCATCTAGAAGCATCCTTACACCTGTCATCCATAGGTCTGCAGGTAGCTGTGATGCCTCTAATAACTTCCGAGTGTGAGTGATCCAGTTGATAGGTTCCTCTGGGCTCTCAATGCCTTTGTACGGCCTCAGACCCATCTGTAAAAAGTCCTTTACTGAACCAACTCTAGCTTAAGGTACTGGAGCTAGTGCTTGAACTGGTACAGTAGTCTTTGCAGCTATCCTTTCAAGTGCTGCTAGGAACTCTTGTCTCTATTCTGCTGCTTGCTGTCTCTGCTCTGCACCTAGTGTGGCGGCCTGTTATCGCTGTTCCTGCATTATCATCTGAAAGAATTGAAACAGTTGTGCCTGGCCATCCTGCGGTGTCGATGAGATTGGAAGGATCCCATTAGGTGGAACGAGAAGATCAGATAGAACTGGATTGTGAATCTGTCCATCTGGTCCCGGAAGTCTAGGAATTGTTGAGGTCCCTCCTTGAGTCTGACCATTGACTCCAGGAGTTGTGTCGCCATCGACGACAGTACATCCTTTCTGTATATCCATCTCTAGTCAAAACCCCCAACATACATGAAGTCCTTCCATGCGTAAAACAGGGCTTCAAGGTTGTTTGCGTAAAACATGTTGCTAAGCTATCCACGTAAAGCAAAACTTCAAGGAAGTTTGGCGTAAAGTAGGGCTTCAAAACTGTCCATGTAAAGCAGAGTCAAAACAGTCGGCATAAAACATGGCTTCAAAGCTGTCTGCGTAAAGCAGAGATTTAAAACTGTCGGCGTAAAACATGGCTTCAGAGCTGTCCGCGTAAAAGTCTGCTAAACTTTCTGCGTAAAAAGTCCGCGCGTAAAAGATTGCTATTCTTCCTTCGTAAAGTCTAAAATATGTTGTTTTTAACGTAACATAAAGTTGTACGAGGAACTCTTCGTATTCCTCGGATAAATTTGTTAAATAATTCAGTAAACTTGACATCTGACTAAAGTACTGCATGATGATCGATAGGACGGCTATGATGATGAATTTGCATAGAGACCCAGGTTGTCATTTAGTGACATATTGGATACAAGTCATTTTTACGCATTCAAAAGAAAGAAAAATGGAGTCTTCTGAATACGTTGCCTATTCTATATTGATAGAAATAAGTTTTTATGCTCAAGAAAAGACAAAATCGACAAAAATAAGTTTTTACACTCAAGTTAAGACAAAATCAACAAAAATGAGTTTTTACGCTCAAGATAAGACAAAATCAACAAAAAATGAGTTTTTAAGCTCAAGATAAGATAAAATCAACCGAAATAAGTTTTTACGCTTAAGATAAGACAAAATCAACAGAAATGAGTTTTTACGCTAAAGATAAGACAAAATCAACAGAAATGGATTTTAACGCTCAAGATAAGATAAAATCAACAGAAATGAGTTTTTACGCTCAAGATTAGACAAAATCAGCTGCCACGTCAAAAGCTGTTTCTTGTACAGGGCTCGAGGCATATCTCTACATTTAATGCACGAGATTTGTTCTAATTGGTCATGACTGGAAAAGCTAAGACTGTGACAAATATTCTCACATCACCATCCTTATATTTTACGTCTAATCAGGCTACATTACGCTGGTTATCTATGAATCGTCAAGTTTTACGTAGGGGCAGTTATCTACGTGACTTATTATTTGGCTTTTATGCCAACAAGAAAGTCAATTGACTTTTATGCCAACCAGGCAGTCATTTGGCTTTTACGCCAACTAGGCAGTCATTTGGCTTTTATGCCAACAACAGTCATTTGGCTTTTACGCCAACAAGGGTAAAGGGTCTGGTCACAGGGTAAAGGGTTTTTGGCATAAAACTTTGTTTATCCAAACATAGGATGGTTGAAAGGAAGAATGAGGTTTTTGTCAAGCGTGGATGAGATCCTTATACTCTATTCCTATACGCGGGCTTGTTCGGTACAGTTACATAACCGAGACAATATATTCTTGACCTGCATGGGCCACCACTAAAAACATGTCATACCCCAGTCCCAAAATGCGTAGGACTAGGAATACATAACATACCCAGCCATATGTATATGAACTCCAATATATGGAAACCATATACACACGTACGCTGTACATGAATATTCAATCCACCAATAGTAATATACTATCACAATAAGTCACACACAATCTATATCTCATCCACAGCACAAATAATAAGTAGGAATAAAGAGCTGAATAATATCTGAATATCAAAGATGAGTATCAAGTCTAATAGTCGGATGAAAACAAATCCACTAAAAAATGACTATACTGAAGTAGCAACAAGGATATCTAAACAGTGGTAATACAATCACAGACTCCGAAGGTAGGACCTCCTCAATCTGGTAAGTAGAGTCAGGTCCAGGTCAGTACTCCTGCGGATACTCTTGCTTGTCCATATCTGGAAAGGGACCAGGTCCTCAGAGGGACATAACAAGATACATAATAACATGCCAATAAGTACTGAAAAGTAAACATCCAATGGGTCACCTAATCGTCTAAGTGAATGCAGTTTGAGAACAACTTTCCACCAAGTGGGCTACCTGGCTATATAGTAGGATTGGCAAGATTCTCTCGAAAAATTAGTGGCCTACAAAGCATGTCATCTTTTGAACGGCAGAGGCCGCCAAGTAGTATAGGGGTCGTCACGACCGCGTATCTCCGGTGGAACGTACTGGTTACATAAAAAAGAAAGTGCAAAGGAGCCCAAATGTCTTACTTGTTGTTCTCTCCATCCCATGCTCTAAGTATGCCACATCCATGACACGATAAAACCTCTAATAACTGCCAGGTCTACTAGCATACAAAGTTTCTATCAGCAGTCATCTCTAATGCACGGCCCATGCGTACAGGAGGCCAGACCTGTCACGCAGTCCGTGATCTATATGAGACTCAAACTGGTGTAACAACTGTGTCACGGCCAATGAACCTAATGACGCTCCATAATAATGGGGTGGTCTCATAAAGTAGGTCCAAAAATATACAAATAAAATATGATACGACGACATTATCGTTGCACCCAAGTTTCCTTAGACGTATAATTTATATAGCAATAAATAAACTAAATAAGCAGAAATAAATTATGCAGGCATCATATGGAATATAAATAATAGTATGATGGCAAGGTATACTTACCCGACAAGAAATCTGTATAGTACAAGCATCCAAAACGGTGTTAAGTTTGGAGGAAGAATTGAGGTTTAGGGTTTGGGGTGTACTGTATGGGATATATATAGGGAAAGAGGTCGGTTCCGCGGGAGGGTAGTTTAGTGGTTTCCAAACCACTGCTGCTGCAGTTTCTTTCTTTCTTTGTTTTGGGTTTCGGTTGAGGAGGGTCTAGTAATAATAGATAAAGACAGCGGTGGAATGTGTCGGCTCACACGCGCGGAGAAGGAAAAGAAAAGTTGGTTTTTGCTACTGCTGTTGTTGATATTTTTCTTCTCCTAACGGGTCCGGGTAGGGGCTAAACAGATAGTGGGTTTAGGATAGAGGGTTTGGGATTCGGGTTGAGATCCAATAGGAATTTCTTTTCTAATTAATTATATATATATGTATATATACATAAAAAATTTTAAAAATTATATTGGTGCATACCATTAAGCTAGCAACTGTCCAAAGGGTCTCCGACATGGAATAAATTAGAAAAAATTTATAATGGCTCCATAAATCCCCTAAATGCAAAAAAACCTCAAAATAAAAATCTATTTACTCTATTTAGCTCAAAACTATTATACATAAATAATTAATAAAAAGATTAATATGGTTTTCAGAATTAGGGGTTTTACAACTGGAACCCTTTGCTATGGGCAATCCCTGACTGCATGCTGGTCAGATCCACATCTCATGTATACTCCCAACCTCCATCGATAATCCCTCAACATGTTTCCCCTCTTACTACAGTAATGGCAAGTGGGAATCACTTGTCCCTACAAGGATGCTGCTCTCTGTTGTTGTGGTATTGTCACTACCACATTCTGAAATAGGGTTATTTTTGACTTTTTGCTTATTATTAAGTATTGTGTGAATTTATTTTTAATTAATTGTATGATATGTCTATTTATATATATATATATTATATAATATTCATAATGCATGAGTTAGTAGACTAGACCTAGAGGCCCAGTAGATGAACCACTGACCGAAATATAGGATTGTGGATTTAATTTATATTATTTTAGAATTTATTTATTTAGGTTTATAATTAATTAACATAATTTTATTTAATTGTTGCGCCTTACCATTGCTTCGATATTTGGAACGCTACTCTAGCTTTTGCCTTCCAACAAATTTTATACCCTTGTCCTAGACGTGCCAGACTTTTATTTTGATCCTTGTGTGACTCATAACTATGCCACGATGTGCTTCATTTTAGTCGCACAATATTCATCGCAAACGACTATTTTTAATTCGCTATAAATCTAACTTTGTATCTTTGTGCGTTACAATCAAAATTGGAGATACAATCTCGACCCATTTTAAGCAACCCAAATTAGGATAATATTCTATTCTGAGTCTACTTCATTCTTCATTCATGACACTTGTGTTCCACTTAATTTTAGTCCCATGTACTTCTAATTAATTTTAGAATACCAATTATATTTGTTTTAATTAAATCTAACTTTGTATAATTTTCTAATTGTTGGGCACTTTTATGCAAAATGGCATTAAGGTGTCCACTCCATTGGACACAACACGTGAAGAAACCCATTTCTCCTTCATGTGATTTTTTTCATAATTTTTGGAGTGTGTAACACTCAATATCAACCCACATTGAACCATGGCCCTCCATTTTGAAAATTTGTAATCCTAGTCCTTGAAATACCTACATGATAAGCCAAGCTCAAATTCCAAGGGGGGATGTTGACCAAGTCAAATTTTTCTAGGTCAAACCAACCCCCTTACATGTGTGTGTGTGTATATATATATATATATATATATATATATATATATATATATATATATATATATATATATATATATATTCTTTTCCTTTATTTTTTTCTTTTCTTTTCCTATTCCTAAACCAAAGCATAGCCGACCCAACTCCTATTCATCTTCATCTTCCTCCTTCCCTGAAACCCGACCGGAACCCCACTTTCGTCAGATAAGCCAGTACCCAACCCCTCGCCGGAGTTCACCCATCCTGGCCGTTCCCGATCCCCTGAAGCCAACTCCTCTTCGCCTGTACCATGCCTCCTTCAGCCGAACCCGACTGTACCTGAACCCGCCGCAGCCTCCTGCACTCGCCAGCAGACGATGACCCGCTGCTCACCGTTCTCCTTCAACCGCTGTGCCGAGCAGCCCAACCCTGGTCGACTGAAGCTGCTGCCAACCGATGCCTGTACGCCCCCACCCTCATCCCCTCGCCGGAGTTCGCCTGAGCACGAACTCATCGCCTCACCCACCGCTGTACCACGCTGGAGCTGATCTCGACCCGTTGAACGCCGTACACCCCACCTGAGTCGCCGGAGCTTCAACCCCTGCCGTCCTCTTCCACCTCCCTTTTCTTCAGTCGCCTGAAGCCGCTGACTGAAACCTCGTCTATACCCGTCCGCCCTCCTCGTCAAGACCGGAGCCCGACAACTGCGACTGAATGCTGCCACCTCGTCGATGACCCGCTATACTTCGACCCCGTCGATGACCCATTATCACCTCGACCCTGCCTCATCATCAACATCGTCAACATCTTCAACATCATTAACATCGTCGGCATTATCGTCATCAAACGTCGTCATTATCATCGTCATTAACATTGTTGTCATCGTCGATCTCGTACACGTGCACGCCGAGGCCAAGGTGAGGAGTATTTTCTCTTGTGATTTGTTGTATACGCATACGTATGCGTATACGTATATTATATTTTGATGGGTTTATGTATATAATTGGTATGTGTATACTACTTATTACTATATGTTTAGTATGTACGTATTTGATATATAGATATATACATATATATATATACATATATATATATATGTAGCATATGTATTCAATGGTATATATTTAGTATGTATGTATCTTATTCACTTGGTATATGTATATATATATATATTCAGTATATGTATTCTTTTGGTATACATATAATTATTGATTGTTATATACATATATAAATATATGGTATGTATATATATCTATACTACTCTATAATGCCAAAACTTGGCTTCACCGTGAATATTTTTAATTCCACAAATAACCTTACATAATAATGCATGGATATGAACTAATAAAATTATGTTAGGGGTACTCATGGTTTTTAATTCCTAAAATAGTCCACTGCCCAATGTGTTATAGGTTCTAAGAATAACCGTTCAAATTGCATCATTTAAGCATTGCTGCCTTTTACTCATGGTTTTTAATTCCTAAAATAGTCCACTGCCCAATGTGTTATAGGTTCTAAGAATAACCGTTCAAATTGCATCATTTAAGCATTTCTGCCTTTTAGACTTCAAAAAAAAAAACTCTAATGAATATGCCTTTTAGACTTCCGAAAAAATAACTCTAATGAATGCATATACCTTTTTGACTTCCTTTGGTGGCTGTCATTTCGTTTTCCTTTGTATTGTGAAGTATTTATCTCAGTGTGAGACTTACTTTCTATCATACCTCCTTCTAATCTATCTATTTGTACTTTCTACCATGTCAAATAGTGATTTCGTATGTGAACGACGTCGACAGGCTCAACGTAGTAGACGTCATAATTTGAGCATTGATGAAAGACAAGCTTTGCTTCAACAAAGACGGTTGTGTCGACGGGCTGAAAATGAACAGCAAAGAAATGCACGTCAAGAACGTGATAGACTGTGATATCAAAGACGTACGAATGCAAGAGTTACCGACGAAACAAACCAAAGACTTGAAGGTGCTCACTCTCTCATCATTATTAGTTACATTTTCTTTATATCCATGTTAGAATTTTTTTGCACGCCATGAAATGGACACTTGGTGGTTGCTGGTAGAAAAAAAAACTGGACATTTAAACCATAAGTAGCAGTTTCCTTGCTTGCTTGCTATGGTTGCCTCATGCGAAAACTAACTTTGTCTTTCCCAAACTTTTCTTGGAAGGAAGGTTAACTGGACATTTACCGACGAAACAAACCAAAGACTTGAAGGGAAACTGAGTTTAAAAAAAACTGAGTCTGATTTGTCCATTTTGTGCGTCTGATTTGAACCGAGTCGAGCAAATGTGTCTATTACCGTGAATTTCTTCTATCCCAAATATTCCCCTACTTAATTACTTAGGGATTAAATGGTCAAGTCCGGTCATTGATTTGGCCTTTACTAGACACATTTATATGTAACACTCCAATTATTAATTGCCATAAATCTTTTATGCATCAGTCCTTAATTTATGCATTAACTGCCATAAATAGCATAATTAGGCATACCGAATTTAGCGTAATTATGGCAGTTAATGCAAAATATAAAGCAAACGTATGCATACAAAAATTTTGGCAGCTTGAAAAATGATAGTTAATACAAAAGAAGATTTAATAGGAAAATTTTGTATGCGTTATTCCTATTAAATCTTTCCTTATTCCAAATTCCTTCCTATTAAACTTTCCTATTTTGTATGCGTTATTCCTATTAAATCTTTCCTTATTCCAAAATAGCAATAACGCATACAAAACCTTTCATATTCCGGTCATTCAGTGTCTTCCAACTTTCAAGGTCTAGGCTTTATGAACATTGGTAGAACTTTATGAACATCCAGCATTTTAATTTTATTCAATATAATACTAGCAAATTGTTCCCTCTCAAGGTCAAGACAACATAGCTGTTCCATCTCACAGTCATAACAGAAGGTTCACATATATCAGCACAAAATTCTAATTCAAAATACTACTATTTTTAATCCTGGAAAAAGTTGAAACCATCTTCAGCTTGCAAACCCGCCGCTATCCAGAGGTCCTCATTGCTGCATGTTGAGTTCACCTTAGCTGGTAATTTAACCTTTTTTTATAGTAGATTTTCTGCCCACACATGAATATAATTAATCATTACCATTGTAATTTAACCTTTTTTATAGTAGATTTTCGACATGTCTAATTTTTTTTTATAGTAGATTATCGCTTCCACCAATCTTACCATTATTATTTTTTTAATGAGGTTTTAAACACAGATGGTGCATTAGAAACTGAATTACCAAGTATAGTATAGTCTGCCATAAGAAGGCGGTCGACTAGAGGGCGTGGAGTTTACAAATGTGCAAAAGGATTTAATCAAACCCAAGATTTTCAACGTTGCATATTGCCAGAACCTGTTATTTGTCCATACTGCAGGGCAAAAATATTCATTCATGAGAGTTTTGAGGTTTGTTGCTCTAAAGGAAAATTATGTTTTTTGCCAAGACCTGTAGCACCAGAGGACTTGGTTGAACTATTCTTTGATCAAGGTGAAGAGGGAAAACATTTTAGGCAAAACATTCGTTCTTACAATCACTCATTTTCATTTACATCGATGGGTGTCAATATTGATGAGAATCTTGCTAGCGGTAGAAATGGGATATTTACATATCGTGCACAAGGGTCTATATATCATAGAATTGGTAGTATCTTACCAATTGATGGACGAAATCCAAGATATTTGCAAATGTACATATATGACACTGACAAAGAAATTGATTATCGATTGGCTGAAAATAATGCTTTGAATCGAGGAATACTTTTAAAGTTGAAAGAGATTTTGAATTTACATAATCCCTTTGTTCAAAGTTTTCGACAACTTGGCAGTCGTGAGGATATACAAAGTTGTAAACTCATCGTAAAGGAGTTGACTATCGATCGTCGTATTCATAGCTTGCCAACTGCTTCACAAGTTGCTGCAGTTATTGTCGATGGAGATGATCTGCAAGGATTGCATGAGAGAGATATAATTGTTCAAACTCGATCAGGACAACTTCATAGAATTCCAGATACAGCCGGATATTACGATCCTCTTCAATACCCTATGTTGCTTCCTTTTGGTCAATATGGTTGGGATTTAGGCATCCATAATAACAGTTCATATCGTGTCAGCTGTCGGTCTTATTATTCTTACATTTTGCAGGTAATTTCTTTCTGATACTTTATTGTAGAAATATTATTTTTGTACATTTATAGAATAGATAGTTGACAGTATTTAATGATTGTCTTTTAGATTCGGCCTTCCGAGGTATCATTATTTCTTATGGGAGGTCGCCTTCTTCAACAATATGTTGTGGATATGTTTGTGAAAATTGAGACAATGAGGCTAAGATTTATTCGTGATAATCAAACAACCATTAGATCAGAGTTGTACCAAGGGCTACATGATGCAATAACTGTTGGTGAAATACGAGCAGGTCACATATATTTTATTAAAAAATTAAAAAACTTTGAATTCTATTATTACTTTATTATTATTACTTTATAACCATGTGCATTCTCATGTACAGAAAATGTTGGTCGAAGAATTGTTCTTCCATCTTCCCATAACGGCAGTCCACGAGATATGCAACACAGATATCAAGATGCTATGGCATTGGTAAGAAGGTATGGCAAACCTGATTTATTTATTACAATTACCTGCAATTCATCTTGGCCTGAAATCACTAGAGAATTGCTTCCAGGACAAAAAGCACAAGATAGACCTGATTTAACCACTAGAGTATTCCATGCGAAGTTAGAGGAACTGAAAGATGATATATTTAAGAAAGGTGTGCTAGGCAGAGTGAATGCACATGTTTATGTTATTGAATACCAAAAAAGAGGGCTTCCACATTCTCATATTTTAATTATTTTTGATGAAAGTGATAAAATAAATAACCCTGATGAATATGATGAATTTGTTCATGCTGAAATTCCATGCCCAGAAACTGAAATTGAATTGTATAATGTTGTTATAAAACATATGATGCATAATCCATGTGGGCCCCTTAACCCTGGTGCAATCTGTATGAAAAATGGTAGATGTAAAAAAGGATTCCCTAAAGCATTTGCCCATATGACTCTGCAGGGAGATAACTCATACCCGATCTATAGAAGACGTGATAATGGACGACAAGTACAAGTAGGTGGTCACATGTTAGATAATCGATGGGTAGTTCCTTATAATCCATATTTGCTTCTCAAGTATGAATGCCATATAAATGTAGAAATATGTTCAAGCATTCAATCAGTAAAATATTTATACAAGTATGTTTATAAAGGACCTGACAGAGTTTCATTTGGTGTTAGCAATAGACTAATGGGAGATGATGAAATATCCAATTTTGTAAATGCACGTTGGATCTGTGCCCCTGAGGTATTTTGGAGGATTTATAAATTTCCAATGAACGGTATTTATCCCACTGTTATATCTTTGCAATTGCATTTGCCTGATAGACAACAAGTTAGATTTTATAGTCATGAACATATAGATAATATTTTATGTGACGGCCAACGATTAAAAACTATGCTCACTGAGTTTTTTGTTGTAAATTTTATTGATGAAGAAGCGCGTCAATATTTGTACCATGAAATTCCGGAACATTATTGGTGGGATGGAAAGGAAAAAAAATGGGTAAGTAGAATAAATAATCGTAGAGTCATTGGTAGAATATATACTGTGTCCCCATCGGAAGGTGAACGCTATTATTTGAGAATACTTCTTCTTCATGTTAGAGGTCCTACGTCTTTTAATGATTTACTTACTGTGCATAATATTTCATACTCAACTTTCAAGCAAGCATCAGAAAAGAGAGGTCTACTTGAAAATGATGATAGTATTAGAAGTTGTTTAAGAGATGCTGCAGAGACTCATTTGCCTGTTGCTCTAAGAAGACTGTTTGTCACTATTTTAGTCTACTGTGAGCCAACCGAGGTTCGTAGTCTGTGGGATGAGTTTCATATTTATATGATGGAAGATTATACATCGAAGAGTAACACGAATCATATTAATACATATCTTATAAATTGTCTTCTTCAAGATATTAGCAACCTCCTCCTTCACTACAACAAGCGTATTTCTGACTATGATTTACCAGAAATGACTATAGAACTTGATACTGATCACTTTATGTCACGATTGATTTTAGAAGAAAAGTCGATAGACATCCCTCAGGAAGATTTGTTGGCTATTGATAAGTTGAACCCAGATCAGAGAGCTGCATTTAATATGATAATTGACGCTATTAATAAGAAAAAAAATTCCATTTTTTTTGTAGATGGGCCTGGTGGTACGGGAAAGACATTCTTATATCGTACAATTTTAGCATTTTTAAGGAGTAAAAATTATATTGCAATTGCAACTGCTACATCTGGAATAGCAGCAGCAGCATTGCCAGGAGGACGAACTGCACATTCAAGATTCAAGATTCCAATTGTCTTAGATTCTACTTCTACATGTTCGATTAGCAGACAATCAGATCTTGCTAGACTTTTACGACTTGCTGATATACTCATTTGGGATGAAGCTACTATGGCTCATCGACATGCTTTTGAAGCATTGGATAGGACAATGAGAGACATTACCGGAACTGATCTTTCCTTTGGAGGAAAAGTTATGGTTCTAGGAGGTAATTTTCGCCAAGTACTCCCAGTTGTTAGGCATGGAACACGGGCAGAGACGATTGATGCATGTGTTGTCAAATCTTTATTTTGATCGGATGTTCAAATTATTCATCTAAAAGAAAATATGCGTGCCAGAAATGATCCATGCTTTTCTGAATTTCTATTACGTGTTGGTAATGGAGATGAACCATGTGTTGATACAGATATGATTAGGTTGCCAGATGAAATAAGAATTCTTTGGCGAGGTGAACAATCGGTAAAAGAATTAGTAAATTCAGTATTTCCTTCCCTTCAAGAAAATGCCTATGATATTGATTACGTAATTGGACGAGCTTTATTAGCATCAAAAAATGAAATTGTTGATAAGCTCAACAATGAAATTATATCATTGTTTCCTGGACAGGAAACAATATATTATTCATTTGATTGTGTGGAAGATGATACTCTAAATTTGTATCAGCAAGAGTTTCTAAATACCATCTCACCTGGTGGATTACCTCCACACAAACTTACTCTAAAGATAGGATCTCCAATCATGTTACTTAGAAATTTGGACCCTAGCGTGGGATTGTGTAATGGGACAAGATTAATTTATCGTAAATTTCATGTTAATCTTATTGATGCTGAAATTGCAACCGGATATTTTCATGGTACTAGAGTTTTTATTCCACGCATGCCTCTTAAAGCTTCTGAAAATGTAGACATGCCATTTACTTTTATAAGAAAGCAATTTCCTATTAAATTGAGCTTTGCATTGACCATTAATAAATCACAAGGACAAACTATACCTAATGTAGGGATATATCTTCCGGAACCTGTTTTTAGTCATGGTCAACTTTATGTAGCCTTATCGAGAGGAGTTGCAAGAGTTACAACAAAAGTTTTGGTTAAGAATGAATTTACTCTTGGACTCCGAGGGACATATACCAGAAATATTGTATATCGTGATGTATTAATGGCATGTAACAATGATATGTGTTAATGATAGTTATTAATTTAATATTTAGTCCATGAAATTGGAGAGGAACAAACAAACAAACAAAAAATCTAAAAAAAGATTGACATGAGAAAACTAAAAAAATATTTAAAACTTTTTTAACTCCGCCTATGCCAAGCTTTGCTTTGCATTGCCGGTCCCAAGCCCGGAGGAAGGAGGAGGGTAAAAGAAATATGATTAATTATCATCAGAAATAATTAGTAATCGGTGACGTTGCTGCACGTGCATTTATATTAAAATACACGTATAAATTAAATACACGTGCGTTTATAAGAATATGATATGTATTTTATACCATATTAAATTTAATGAATAATTTTTTTTATTAAACATTGGTAAGGATATTATATAAATACTAGTATATATGCACGTGCTTTGCACGTATATTGGAGTGAATGATGTTGATGAGTTAGTTTATTTCTACTGCTTTTAATTATATAGGTTAATGGTTCAACCCTTCGAATTCTTTGGTAACAATTTAAAAGACTTAGCAAGTAGCATGAACCCTTTGATTTCCGTAAATGGCTGTCATTATTGCATCTCTTAAATTGTTGTCAGTGGAATTTATTGTAGGTATTCTTTTTAAATACTAAATATGTTGAAGGGTATTTTTGGAACGAAATTTTTTCACGGTGAAGTCTAGTTTTGGCATTATATAGAGAGATAAATGCACGTGCAGCAGCGCTGCAAGTATTTTATACGTGTATTTATTTTATACGTGTATTTTAATTAAGGAACTATTGTTTGTTCTTACCAAGTAAGTATAAAATACGTGCAACGCACGTGCATATATACTAGTTATAAGTAATTAAATACTATGTTAATTATGACTGCAATATATACATGCTGTATGACACCTAGGTATAGCTGCGGATATTCCGTAGTTACACATGACCCTGTGACCCTGTGAATTGTTAACAGAGTGCCTTATGTACACTGACGTACTGGCAAGACATGTGTAGTTGACTATCTGATTGCACCTCAATTAAGAATATGACACCTGTGCAACTAGACGCACACTTGATCCTAGTTGACCAGTGTCACCCTAGTGTAGATGCTGAGTTTAGCATAATTATATTATGTGTGCTGGTGTAATGGATGATGCTGTAATGTGTTATATTAAATATATATAGGACCATTGGATCGTCCTGCGAGACTTCAGAAGCAGAATATTGGTATTGCCAGCTAAGGATCCCAGGCGAGTACATTTTCTGATAGTTTCTTATTTATGATATCCTCTATATTCATTGTATCTAGTGTAAATATCCATATTCTTTGACACGATGGTTACACGGATTGGTATATCAGGATCCCGTCATGAGATATTATTCCTTGTATATGGTGTATCTTGTATAAGTCTTATTTTATTGGTTATCTTGTGTATATACAGACACTGATTCTCGGGGAGACTTGCTACCTTCCTAGAGAATCCCATGCCATAGCGTGCCATGGATGGATCTACTATACCAGTCGAGGGTGGAGAGTATTTTAGTATAGATATATGACCATACCCTTCATGTACAAGTCATGTTCTCATGTTAGTGTTGGTCATACACCGCACATATGACTAGCCAGGCCAGTATTCGTGTACAAGTTTCTAAGCCGATCACATGTTAAAGCTAGTACTCATACACTCAGTCATTAGTATTCTTATTCATTGACATATTATTCATTCTCGTATTTATTTCCAATATTTCCTTTATTGTGTATCTCTTGTACATGTATATGCATCTTGTATATTTCTATATATTTACTACTACATAGTTTATATCATTGATGTAGAACTGCTGTTAGAGATGTACTTTGCTCCATCCTGACTGAAAATATTTTTCCAGACTACGACTTAGAGGACTGGTGTCCGACACATTATGGACCGGGTATAGATGCAGACTACACACCAGAGATCTTAGAGGAGACACTACCTGGAACTATTTAGATATAGACTGTAGTTTATCTCTATTGAGATATTGTGTTTGACTTATGTCATCATTCTTATCTTTTATCGTGCCATTTATATTCTTATAGTTTTGTGATTGAGTATACATTATGAGATATTGAGAGATATTTATTTTATTGTCCCCCTTATGGAGTTGATATTATTAACAGATTATGAGTTATGTTTAGTATTTATTGTGACCTAGACAGCGTTCTACCGCCGATGCTACAGCGTAGGCTGGACGTACCCATGCACTCGTGCCCCTATTCCGGGTACGGGTCGTGACAGGTACCATGGGATATTTTGCAGGTCCTCTCTGTGGTACCCGAACTGACGATGATGATGCATAGGAGCGCTTCAGACTGGCCTCCATCTTGTTGATATGATCTTGGTATTGGGCTGCTAACAGAACCTCAGAGTAGGAGGTGGGGGCTATAGATCTAATAAACCACTGTGTCTTAAAACTCAGGCCTTCGTAAAACTTTTCGGCCTTCTTTTTGTCAGTGAAAATCAATTATGGGGCAAAATGGCTCAAACGGAGGAACTCAGCATTGTACTCCTCAATGGTTAAACTACCCTGCCTGAGGTTTTGGAACCTATTCTAAAGTTTCGTACTGGTAGTGGAAAGAATAAACATATTCTTGAAGAGCCTAGAGAACTCCTCCCAAGTGACCCGATTGGGCCCTAAATGCTCTTCCTCTGAAAGACACCTGTGATGAGCATTGTCGGTAATCTGCATCCTGATAGCGGTCATCCATTTATGTCTCGGAAGATCGACGGCCTCCAACTGGTATTGAATATTGGTAAGCCATACGTGTACCTCTGTCGGCTCCTCCATGCCAGCAAATGGAAGTGGTACCATACGACAGAAGTCTATGACATACCCCATCATCGACTGGCGAGCTGGTGGTGGTACTTATCCCAAAGCAGTCATAATACTCTCTATCAAAGACTCAGCCTGGTGCTGCTAGGCCTGCTGCTGAGCCTGCTGCAGGACCTGCTGCTGGGCTTGCATCATAGTGTAGATCATTTGGAACATATCCGGCCTGTCAATGGATTTCCTTAGTAGGAAGGGCATGGATGGCATATTTAGGGAAATTAGAGATGGTGGGGGCAACTGTTGCTCCTCTTGTCCTGCGGCCCGCTGGCACTCATGATCTGCCTTCTCCGTAGGCTGGTACCCATCTGAAGACACCTATGGATGCCCAGATGACTGTCCCTGGGGAGCTGGGGTCAACAGAAGAACCTGCCCCAGTGCCGGTTCCCCAGATGACCCGATATCACAGGGGACATCGCCCGGCTGTGCTACATGTCCGCTACAGATATTCATAACTCAGAAAATAAGTCATGTTTAAGATCAGCATTTTAGAATTAAGCATGATACAAATTTGGCAAAATAAAATTGAAATAGAGGTATTATGTGAAGTACTCAAGCATGTAGATAAGATCCTAATATCTATTCCTAATTGCAGGCTCGCTTGGCACAGTCGGGTAACCAAGACGATTTAAATCTGACCTGCATGGACCACTGCAAAAACTATGTCATGCCCTAGTTCCAAATATAAAGAACTGCGCCATGTGGCCTTGGCCAGCGGTTACACTCGGACCGATATCCCAATCTAATGGACCCGATGGACTGCACCTAAGCTGTAAAGTACAATGGTATAATCCAATATTAAAACATAAGCAATGTTAATCTCATCCACAGACATATGAATATGAAATACATAGAGAAAGCAAGTCTACTAATGTGAAAAAAGAAATAAGCCTGAAAATATATCATAATACAATATAAATAGAGTTATATGGGGACAAACCCGCTAATACAAGTACTGAATGAAAGGAATCAATAAGATAACTAGGGCCGATATCTGCTAACTTGATAATGATACCAGGCCCATGGTGAAGTCACTACCGGTGATCAAACAAAGTCCTCGAGAATGATCTTGTCCTCTACTACCAGTCCTACTCCTGGATATACACCCTGTCCGTACTCCTCCAGGTAGTCCTCCTCGCCTATGCCTAGAAGGAAACTAGGTCCTCAGAGGGACGTAATAAGGTACAAAAATAATATGCCGTAGTAAAACAAAAAGGAAACATGTAATACGCCGGTGTAATATAGAATAACCACCTAAGTGAGACATAACTTGAAGATAATATTTGACACGTGAGCTTTCTAAATATAAATCCGCATCTCGGAGCCACAGAGAAATACGATGCGTATGCATAGCTCCGAGCACAGAGACACATAGTAAGTAATATCTCGGGATACAAGATCTCTACGTAAATAAAGATATATATATATATATATATATATATATATATATATATATATATATATATATATATATATATATATATATATAGTGCATGCAAAGTAGCCCAAGCATCTAGTAACTGTCTTTCCCTCCCAATGCGGTCAATGAGATACATCTGCAGCTCGCTGAGCCTGAACCTCTATCTAAATAGTCTCATCATACTGAAGTAACTAGCACCAATCATGATCCTATAGTCATCACAGATTCTGGCCATACTGACACTATCAAGATACATAAAGTCTGGCACAATGACAGTGTCTGAATGTGTCCTAGGATTCCGATGTAACCAAGTAGGTACATAAAGGTATCGAGAAACATCTAACAATCGATACTAGATGTTACTAATGAACGTCTGTACTCGGATATGATCCGAACGCTAAGTAACAATTTTGATACAAACCACAGACAATGATATAGATAAAATAAATAAGTAAACCTAGAACTGAGTTATAGAATGGCGATGTACACTTGCCTGGATTCGGATGCTGAAGGTGGGGCTCTGGTACAATGTCCAAGTTCGAGGATCCTAAAGTACTTAGAGATGATTTAAAAATTAACTAATAATTATCTTGTAGTATATTTTTAATAAAAAGATGACATTGAGAACTTAACCTAGGGTTATTATAGCTATAACTCACGACTAAGCGTACTAGCTAGGGTGTTGACCAAGATTGAATAGGGAAGCATTATAATAAATATAAAATCATCAAATACTAACCTTAAATACTAGTATTCATTAAGTGTTGATTTGCTCAATTGTAAATAATATCCATCCTCAACCCATGTCATCCACGTAATCATAAATACAAGTGCATCAGTCATAAATTAGTTTTCACCTCTTAATATGCAGAATGATCATATTTTAATTTTTTAATTATACCATCAATATTACTGAACAAAATTTTATTAGAACAACATCAACAGGTTCTAAACATGTAAAACATACAAATATAAAATTATATTTTACACATGGCATGAACCTAAACACTAAAAAAATAACGTTTATCATGTATACACTCCTCAATATGTCTCCATGCTAATAATACCATTATCACGTATACATATCACACAATTTTATACTAAGAAATCAACCATCATTACATGTAAATATATAAATTCCTAAATATGAATTTAATTAACCATGGTCTAATCATCAATCCAATATTTCATAATGCACTACACAATGTGCATTATTCAAATCATGTATATAATCTAGCATAACATCCATCTATTTTTAGAACATAATTATATCACCCTCATGCATTTAGACATACATAAAGCCCTAGGCATTGATGATAATAAATTTAAAAATAATCTAACTAGGATTATTTAACTAGATTTTATGAGTATTGTTTAATAGAAATGTAGAACCTAACTAAGCATTCAAGAGTGAAGAAGAAATGAATAAAAATAAGAAGAAGAAGAAGAAGAAGAAGAAGTGGTGCCAGGGAGGGTTGTGACTGTTGGTGGTGGCAGCGGTATTGCTGCGGCTGCTGTCGGTGATGGGGTGACAATGGTGGTGGTGATGACAATGGTGGTGGTAGTGGTGCTCGATGGTGGCAGTAGTGGTAGTAATGGTGTTGACAGTGGTGGTGGTAGTGGTGGTGGTGATGGGAATGGTGATGGTGGCTGTGGTCGTGGTGTTGACTGTCGTAGTGATATTGACGGTGGTGCGGGTGAAGTTGGTGTCGACTGGTGGTAGTGGTAGTAATGGTGATGACGGTGGTGGTGAGGTTGGCTATGGTGGTGAGGGTGGTGCTCAGTGGTGGCAGTGGTGGTGGTGGTGATGGGTTAGGGTATCCAAGGAGAGGTGAGAAAGAAGAAGAAGAATGGGAAGGAGATAAAGATGAAGATGAAGAAGGAAGAAGAAGAAGAAGAAGAAGAAGAAGAAGAAGTTTTATATCGGCTAAGAGAAAAAGGAGGGGAGTGAGGAGAGAGAGAGGGTTTCCTTGGGGTTAAGGCCGGCCTAGGGATGAGTGTGGTTTCCATATATAGGGGAAATATAGGGTTGTGATAGGGGGAGGTTTAAATCAAAGGTTAGGATCAAAAGTAGGGTAAATAGTATAATGCAAAAGAGAGAGTAAGGGTGAGTGATCGGTTACATAACCAAAGAATGTGGCTCTACATTTGGTTTCCCCCAATAGGAGTTTGACACCAAGCAACCCTTTTTTATTTGGGTCCCTAAGAGTTTGGAATTTACGAATAAAGGAAAAAGAATGACGATTTGATATGGGAAAATGGTGTTTGGTATTTTATTGGATGGAAAGGGTGTGTGGTATTTTGTATGAGCCTCATGATTGGGTGTGAAAGTTTAGTTGGGGTTAAGTTCAGTCGGGTTCACCAAATTAAATAAATATTGTGTTGTAGGTGTTCTTAAATAAAATGGGAGTACATGGAGTCTTAATTAAGAGTGACACAAATATTATGGACATTGTAGGCTTGGTATTAGCCTTGGGCCCTTTAATTCGTTAGGCAAAACGGGTTGAGTTTGTGTTCCAAAATTCGATGGCAGCGACATAGGTACACGGCATAGAATTTAAATTAAATTTTTGTGACTAGAAAGTTGTGTAATTAAAATAGAGCACAAGAGAGTATGTTTGGGAGTGACAAAAATATCTAGTACCTAGGTTGGGTCGTCAGGTCAAGAGTACAAAATTTGTTGGAAGGTAAAGGCTACTATTGTGCTCCAAATTTATTTTAGCAACGGTAAGGTGCACCAAGAGTATAAATTAAAGAACCAGTCCTGATAACCCAAATTTCTAATCCTTAAACAACCTGAAGCTAAACCAAAATTCTTACCATACCCAGTCTACCTAAAGTATATTTTTAGACTCATGGCATGTGTATATTATTTTGGGAGTGGCTATGTCGAGACTTATAGATTTGGACTTATAGATGTATTGTGACTCTTATTTTTCTCTCTTTTATTCCATATCATATTTTTATCCTCCTTTAGTTTTATTTTGTGATTGAGTATTGTTTACCATTATATATATATATATATATATATTGTAGGAGAAATTAGATAGTATGGTTGACCCAGACAATGTTCTACCGCCGATACTGCGGTGTAGGCTGGGCATTGATCACTACTCGTGCCCTTATTCTGGGTGCGGGTCATGACACATTTTTAGTAGTGGCCCAAACAGGTCAAAGAGTCAAAATTAGTGATGTATCGTAGTAGTACTCTTAAGTCTGAGATACTGCTATGAGCCTATTTTAGGATATAGAATATAGGTTGAGAGTATACTCTATCACAACTAGGGAACATTTCCAAATATTTGTTTTGATATTCTTATATGATTGAATGCTTGCTTTACTTTAAATAATTTTGTCCTTCTTTGATGATATCGTATTTTACTCAATATTGATTTCTTTATTCAATCTATCTTCAGGATGCCGCTGAAGACGCGTTCTCAGCGTTCAGTTGTGGTGTCAGTGAGGTCGGTCACTTCATTGCCTTTGAGGGCAGCACCAGCAGGCACCGTTCCAGCAACTTCAGTTCAGAGGTCCGCTTCACCGAGCCAGGTGGGCATTTTCGTAACAGCTTTCAGGGGTGCTCCACCTTCGATACAGAGGACAACGCCGACATTCTCAGAGGAGCTTCCACCTCCACTACTAGCAGTTGATCCGACGCAGGTGTTTGTGCTCTTTTAACAGATGATAGAGGCCCAGCAGCGCCAGACAGAGGTTATAAGACAGGGCATTGAGAATGTCCACCAGCTTGCACTCGCTGCAGTCGAGATAGTTGCCTTGGTCCAGGCATAGGTAGCTCCACCTTACTTCACCCTGTAGCAGTCGAGCCGGGGATAATTATAGAATTCAAGAGGATGGGGCCGAAGGATTTTAAAAGCATCGAGGGAATTATTTATAATGATGATTGGATAGAAGACATTGAGAGGAATCTACAGTTGGCATAGATTCCAAAAAGATTATAGGTAGAGGCCGCAGGAAGCATGATATTTTATATTGTATTGACTTGGTTCAGGACGGACCACAGGATCTCAACACCGGTGTAAAACCCCTAATTTTGAAAACTGTATTAATCTTTTTTTAATTATTTATTTATAATAGTTATGAGCTAAATAGAGAAAATAGATTTTTATTTTAAGGTATTTGTGCATTTAGGGGATTTATGGAGCCATTATAATTTTTTCTAATTTATTCCATGTAGGAGACCCTTTGGACAGTTGCTAGCTTAATGGTATGCACCAATATATTTTTTAGAATTTTTTATGTATATATATATATATATATATATATATATATATATATATATATATATATATATATATAATTAGAAAAAAAAATTTATTATATCTCAACCCGAAATCCAAACCCTCTATCCTAAACCCACTACTCGTTTAGCCCCTACCCGGACCCGTTAGGAGAAGAAAAATATCAACAACAACAGTAGCAAAAACCAACTTTTCTTTCCCTTCTCCGCGCGTGTGAGCCGACTCATTCCACCGCCTCTTTATCTATTATTACTAAACTCTTCTCAACCGAAACCCAAAATAAAGAAAGAAGGAAACAGCAGAAGCAGTAGTTTTTGAAACCACTAAATTACCCCACCGCCTCTTTATCTCTATATATATTACAAACTCTCCCAAACCCTAACCCCACTTCTTACACCAAAATTAACACCATTTTGGACGCTTGCAATATACATAATTCTTGCTCGACAAGTATACCTTGCCATCGTATTATTATTTACATTCTATATGATGCATGCATAATTTATTTCTGCTTATTTAGTTCATTTATTGCTATTTAAATTGTGCGTCTAAGGAAACTTAGGTGCAACGACGATGTCATCGTATCATGTTTTATTTATGTATATTTTTGGACCTACTTTATGAGAATACCCCATTATTATGGAGCATCATTAGGTTCATTGGCCGTGATACAATTGTTATACGAGTTGTGAGTCTCATATAGATTACGGACTACGTGACAGGTCTGGCCTCCTGTACGCATGGACCGTGCGTTAAGGATGACTGCTGATAGAAACTTTGTATGCTAGTAGACCTGACAATTATTTAGAGGTTTTATCATATCATAGATGTGGCATGCTTAGAGCATGGGATGAGGAGAACAACAAGTAAGACATTTGGGCTCTTTTGCACTTTTCTTTTTATGTAACCCATACGCTCCATCGGAGATACACGATCGTGATGACCCCTATACTACTTGGCGGCCTATGCCGTTCACAAGACGACATGCTTTGTAGGCCCCTGATTCTCCGAGAGAATCATACCAATCCCACTATATGGCCAGATAGCCGACTTGGTGGAAAGTTGTTCTCAAACTGTATTCACTTAGACAGTTAGGTGACCCATTGGATGTTTACTTTTCAGTACTTATTGGCATGTTATTATGTATCTTGTTACGTCCCTCTGAGGACCTGGTCCCTTTACAGATATGGACGAGCAAGAGTATCCGCAGGAGTATGGTCCTAGACCTGACGCTACTTACCAGACTGAGGAGGTCTTACCTTCGGAGTATCTGTGATTTATTACCACTGTTAGAGATCCTTGTTGCTACTTCAGTACAGTCATTTTGTAGTGGATTTGTTTCCATCCGACTATCAGACTTGATACTCATCTTGATATTCAGATATTATTCAGCTCTTTATTCCTACTTATTATTTGTGCTGTGGATGAGATATAGATTGTGTGTGACTTATTGTGACAGTATATTACCACTGGTGGATTGAATATTCATGTACAGCATACGTGTATATATGGTTTCCATATATTGGAGTTTGTATACATACGGCTGGACGTGTTACGTATTCCTAGTCCTACGTATTTTGGGACTGGGGCGTGACAACCGGGACTTACTTGGAAAGCTTTTAAGGAGCTCTTTAAGGAAAAGTTTTTTTAGATGTGGCTCTGATATCTATAGAGAGCCAATTTTAGTACCTGGTTCAGGAAGGTATGATGATAGATGAGTATGCAGCAGAGTATTATAGATTATGCCACTTTGTAGAGGGAAAAAATCCTAGAGGGAAGGCCCGGGAGTTCATGAAGGGCCTGGACAAGGAGATCAAATCATATAGGAATAGAGACCCCACCGCTACTTTTGAGAAGATTCTGAGGCTGTCACAAAAAAAAAAGGATGATCTAGAGCTTGGGTCCAAGAGACCGAGGGACATAGGAGGATCCAGTACTAGTACGGGCCTAACGAAGCAGCCTCACTTTCAACAGCATCATCAGAGATACTTTCAGCAGCCGAGGCAGTAGTTTCCCGATCCAGCTAGAGCGCCAGTGCAGCAGGCGCACCAGATCCAGAGGCCAACTTTCTTTGCCTATTCTATAAGAAGCCGGGACATAGATGGGATACATGCGGGATGAGATTAGGCCAGTGTTTATTCTGTAGATCAAGAGACCACCAGTTGAGGGCTTATCCTAGGGCTCTAGCTTGTCCAGCCCAGGATGGGGCCCAAACAGAGAGATTATTCACTAGACCACCAATGGAACAGCAGAAAGGACCTCCGTTACCGATACAGCAATAAAGGTTCGTATAACACCAACAACAGTAGAGAGGTGCGCAGCATGGGCGAGCTTTTGCCTTGACCATCGAGGAAGAGAAGCCAGTTGGAGATATTATTTCAGGTTCAGTCTATCTTGATTATTTTTTAGCTCATGCTTTATTTGATTCCGTATTTAACATAGTTTTGTATCTGTATTTTTTTGCTTTGAAGCATCATCTGGAGACTGAACCGTTTGTGAGGACTTGCAAGATCATGATCGGGGGTGACATTATCCTGGTCAGTGATATTTGCAAGGATCGAAGAGTTTCTCTAGGAGGCCGAGAGTTGAACGCGTATCTACTCATAATACGTAGGAGAACGTAGGGATACTGCCTCGACAGATAAACCATGACGAAAAGGGTCATAAAAAAGGGACATGTCAATAAAGCTAGGAGGACGTAGAGATATTGCCTCATCATCAAGAAAATTGATCCGGTTGGCGAATCACCAATGCAAGGGGGCCTACCTTCTCCTCTTCCTTATCTCTTATGGCTTGCGTAGGGTTCTTGGTAGAAACCCTCTTTTGATAACCCGACCTCGCGGTCATAGATGGTTCCTGTCTTCTCTTCTTAGAGGGAGGGCTCTGCCCTGGAAGGACCGGCGCTTCATTAGAGAGTCCACCGTAGGCGATAGGTTGTCATAAGTATCCTCTTTCTTTGTCCTCTAGTCAGGGTTAATAGGTAATGATGCATCCTTCCCCTTGCCTTTCCCCAGACCTTTATCAGACCCACTACTCTGGAGCTTTAACTTAGTGCCCACGATGAATCTAGTATCCTAATCAAAGTTGGGTGGTGGTGCATTCACGGCTACAAAAACTTAGCCGCTGCATGAATAATATAGGTTGGAACCATAACATCCGACAACATGAATCGGACATGGGTATTGGTGGCAGAATAATAATCCCAGGCTCGAGCTCCATCAAGAAGGCTACTCTCAAAACTAAGGCAGGGGCTAGGATTGCTCAACATGAGTTGGCTGTACCATAACTGGCGAGCAAACCAACTTGGTAGATAAGGCTCCACGAAAAAAAAGTTTCTATTCATGTACACTAGGTGTGAAGGTCGGATGGAGAGGAACGAGCTGAAAAGCCACAGAGATAAAACCTGACGGCCAGCACCACCATCACAGTAAACTCTATCCACCTCATCCTCGATAATTTTGGGATCGAGACAAAAAAAGAATAATTTGCCATATGGGCGAGTGTATGCCGATATGCGGGAATCGTAGTGTGAGCCCAAGGCATCCCACCATATCGACGAATGAAGGCGTAAGCTTCCACAGTCATCCCCTCAAGGCCAAGACTCATTACAGATGGGTAGTGCATTAGCAACTACCCTATTAAATAATCATAAGGAATCTCAACTCGGTTGAAATCCCCAAGACTGTCATGATCCAGCACCTTGCTGATAAAAGCACAAAGTCTGCGATGGTTGTTGCAGGCCATTCCGGGAGTAAGGCGAGGCGATAAACAAAATCTAACTTTACAGCAGGGATGATGAGGCCGCGTGTTGCCCTCTTAATCGATCCAGAACCTCTTGGGACTACGCAATTTTATAGCTACACCATCAAGAACCCAATCAGCATAATTTTTTTGACAGTGGCATGGTATCTTGATAAAAATAGCTGAAGGTATCACCAGAGCTACCAAACCCCTCACAAGTTGTAGTAATCCTCTTTGTGCTTCGTGCAAGTCACAATGACTGTGTAAGACCGGGGTGTTCGAATGGTGACCTGACCCAAAGCTGCAATCTCAAAAAGATAATGGATCCAGGAAATGGTATAGGGTAACGTCCCCTTCTTGCTTTTATCCTTTTTCTTTGAGGTCTGCTGATAGGTGCTTTGGTAACACAACAACTTTCGATACACTGCAAGGAACCAAGGGTTTTTTTCCTCCAACTCCTCGAATTCTCGTTATCAGGAGTATAATCTTCATACGGTTCCTCACCCTAGGGCAACCACGAAATATCGTACATCTCGTGAAGGAAGAGTCCTATCTCCCCACTAGGAGTAAAGAAAATCCTAGTATTATATTTGTACATCCCGGTTAAATCCCAGAACAATATTGAATTCTTCTCCAGGCCATAACAGGAACCCCTTTTGGCAGAATAAAGATTGGCCTCCTTCAAAAATTACTCGTACTTCTCCAGCATCCATATTGTCAAAACCATCCAAGAGGTGAATAATTCACCCAGTTGAGAAGGCATATTTTTCCCATCGGATAGGACCCCTTATCCGCAAGCAGTTTCAAGAAAGTATCAGCATCAGAGAAATAAATATTGGGCCCCATTTTACTAGCAAAGACGTCGGGTTCCAACCCACGAAGGGAGTAAGAAAAGGACTTCAGCTTGGAGTTATGGCGAATACGGCCGATCAGGACTCCCTTTTGGTCGAGAGTTAGCTTGCCCAATATCCTCTTCGGAAGAGATACCATATTTTAAGCAAACAAGGACAGGTGGCGCCCCATTGTAGGTATGTGAATCTTCATCCTTCCGAGGAGAAATCCCAGTTCTCTTTTACCTTTACCACCTTGGGGTCCGAGATAGTAAGAGCATCCCTGAATAGGAAGATGGACTTCAAATGAGAAACTTTTTTGTTATCCGCAATCAGCCCGAGTTTAGTTGGCTGGGCAAGTAAAATGAAGGCTGGTGTGATGTTCCTATTTTCTGAAATATTTATATGGATGTATTTTTTTTTGTATTTGGAGGACTCCTAATATTTGCATATTCTTGAAATTTTATTTTTATTGTTGGATCTTGATTTGACTTGGATGTTGAAGCATAATTTTATTTTATAGTTGATATTTTATTGATTAGTATTAAGATTAATTATTATTGTTGGTAATTGTGATAGTATTAGTATTTTAATTGGAGGATTATTATTATTGTTGTCATTGTTATTATTATTATTGTTAGTATTATTATTATCATTCTCTAATCCAAACCCTAACCTATTACCCCTACTTACCCTTCTCCCCTCACAGCAGCCACACACCCCCTCTCACTCCCCTTCCTCACAACCGCTCCCCCTATCTCAGGTGCACTCTCCCTCTCTCCCTTGTTCCTCTCTTTCTCATGACTCTCTCTCTCTCTCTCTATCTCTCTCTCTCTCTCTCTCTCTTCCGCTTGTCTCTACCCCCTCTCACGTTCTCTCTCTTTCCAGCCCGCTCTCTCTCCCTCTCTCGCCCTTCCTCCATCACCGCCGCCACCACTGTCTTTATGGTGACCACCACCACTTTCACCGCCACCACCTCTATC
This sequence comes from Iris macrosiphon, assembly GCA_036927795.1. NCBI lineage: Eukaryota > Viridiplantae > Streptophyta > Magnoliopsida > Asparagales > Iridaceae > Iris > Iris macrosiphon. Next base: position 93,925,012 of record JAYESA010000002.1, on the reverse strand, counting down.
ACTATCACCACCAGATCCGGCCCCACCCTGACCCAGATCCAACGCCACCACCACCATTGATATCATCTCCATCTACTCTGCCCTCTTCGATTCTTGTACCACCGTTCTTGGGATATGTGCACCTCGATGTATGTGTTAGCTTCGGTTCCCGTACTACCTTATTTCTCGTTCTACCATGTTTTCCTGCCACCTCGGTTCACATATTGCCTCGAGCAACGGGATGCCTCAAGCCCCGTATTGCCTCAAAAATTATGCCATCTCGGTTTATGCACATTTTGTTTTCCCTTTGCCTTGATTTATATCACATTCTTCTTCTTATTCATCTGGGTATCCATTCTACCTTAGATCCTGTACGTGTCTCAGTTTACGTGTATGTCTCAATTTGTATGTCTATATCGATTCGCGTGCCTCAATTTTTATGCCAGATCCTTGTACCACTTGTGGGATCCGTACGGTATAGCATCGTTCCATCTCTTATGATTTTTTATATTTTATTGTTTGATGTTGATATTTTCTTATTGTGTGTTTTGAGGACACCGATGGACGTGCGAGCTTGGATCCAGAGTGCCAAAGATTTGCGTATCTAGTCGAGCCCTCTAGGCAAGTACCCCTTGCTCCTGTGATGGTTTTGCGCCTATGTACTTCTCATCCAGCATTTATTTATTATAAATTAATGTAGTTGTAATTGTATATTTATAGTGGACTGGTAATTATTGCTATTAGTGTAGAATGGTTCAATATCGGGTCGACACCCATATTAAACAACTCGGACGGGACATCCATATCTCTGAGGATACGAGCCTGACCTGGTTATGAGCGTCATCCTTATATGCCCCGTGTCCGACTGACGGTCGGGTTACGGTTTGGCACTAGATTATTGGACTTGTTTATTATGATTTGGTTAAGGACATATGACTATGTAGTTGTGTGCCCTGCATGGTAATTCTTGTTGATTGTGTTCACATGTTGCCCAGTACGGATTATAGCACTGTTGGAGGCCAAAAATTAGTGTTCTCGACTTAGAATTCTATGAAGGGTTATGCCGGGTGGATATTCTATTAGTTTTATTTTGCAGGTTATGTTCCGGTCCTAGAAATATAGGAGAGGTTCTGCCAAAATTTTCTAGAATTATGGTCGTTAATTTGATTTGGATTCTGATTTAGGAAATTAATTCAGGGATTTAATTCATGGATTTAATTTGTTCAAGGGTTTGATTCAAAATTAATTGGGGAATTTATTCAGTAATCTGAATTATAATTTGGTTTGGGAGATTTGGTTTGGTAGATTTGGTATAGGATCTTAGTTCATGATCTGATTCGATACTTAATTCAGGATTTGATTTAGGAACTTGATTCAGAGTTTCTTGATTTGATTTGGGGATTTAACTCAAGATTTAGTTTTATATTATGTGTAGTACTTATTTATCCTTGTTCGATTGATAGAGTAAGTGGTGTAGTTCTACTCGGTAGAAGGTCTGCGACCACGGTCCTTATTTGGTTTAAGGGTCATCGATCTGCTCGAGAGTGGTTCATGTATTTCCTTACCACTGGTTGGCGACATTAATTATTAGATTCTTGTTTCCATATTTCTTTCCAGGTGTTCTCCTAGATTAACATGATCAGACTAGCAGTTGCCTAATATCGAGATTGTGAACTTTAAATAAATCCAAGGATTGAATATTATTTTAAATTAGAAGTATAGTCATGGGATGTTGACTTGGCAAGATTTTGTGTACTCTATTGGACTTTGCATGCCTGGGCTAGAGGCACAATATTATTATTATTATTGGATTTCTCTGACTTGGACTATTGTGTGAGTATTTTGCGGAACAAAACAAATATCGAGGTTATCTTTTCAAGTGCCCAGTACTTGTTACCTCTACAATTTGATAGACCTCACTGATCTTGTATGATTGGGAAGCACGATATTTAGGGATTTTATCCCTTATTTTATACGGAGGATATATACATGTATATAGTGGATCAAAGAATTGTGTACATGATATGGTAGATCAAGAGTATCTGTGGCTGACCCGGTTTAGTGGGATCTATATTTTATATACCGGATATTGTGGGACTTATCGTCTGATAGTATGTGATCACTGGTTCAGTGGACTTTGTGAGCAGAGGATTTTACTCGAGTGACTGACTTATCGTGTATCCTGACTTGACTACTTGTATCTGTGCTATATATTCCTATGTGCTATATGTTATATGTGCACTGAGGTATGACATATCTTGCTACGTGCTACGTGTTACATGCTTCCTATACTACGCAACATGTGATATTATATGATTTTCTCCAGTACAAGCCTTATAGTTGGTCAGTGATCATAGCTTAGCATGGTTGGATTATGTGTATTGATTGTTGCATTATGCTCAGGGCAGATCTAGGTTAGAACCGATAAGAACCAATATGGATTCGCCCACAATGTACCCGTACTACGGTACAAGATTTTAGGATAATAATGATCGTATGACCATGACATGAGATTCTATATAACTATATGGTTAATCAGGTAACTAAAATTGGTAGAGACATTGGGAGGGAACGAAATCCTGAGATTGTGCATGCGGGCTGCTCATTGTAGTGCAAGGCTGGTCACCACAGATACTGTGTATCATCCGCACTAGTGGAGTATAATATCTGATTACTATATGTTCTATACGTTCTATGTGATCATAGCACGGTGGCCTTACGAGGGACCTGTGCATACTCTACGTATTATGCGATATTATTATTGGTTAGGTTAGCCCTGCTCGATCATAGTACGATATGAGAATTCCTATATTATATTACTGGGGTAACCCAGACTCCACCAAGCAAGTTGTAGGTATCTGAGTGGTTGTTCATTCATAAAATTGTATGGTGTGTTGCTTGTTAGTCGGCTGGTACGTAGTCTATCCCGGTACAGTAACTCATTCCCTTGTCCTTGTTGGTGTAGTAGTAGATTACTATTTTGATGACAGATTACAGATTCTAGTTGATGAAGCAGGTATTAGTGGATGCTATAATGATTTATGATTGATTGTTGATTCCTTATTTAGGGTATGCTTCTTTGTAACGGATATTAGTAGATGATGGATGATACACTATGTATGCTGCTTAGTTTATGATTATATTTGCTAATCTATGTTGGTACCATATGATTCTTTTATCCTGATTATTGCTCTTATTGTATGTCTTTATGTAATATGTTTCTTGTTAGGTTTTCTTCGTCCGTCCTTGAGCCTTCCTTTCTGGTACTTATTGCGGTTGGCCTGACCAACCATGAATTATTCCCAGATTGCTTGTAACCGACCCTATAGATCTTTCAGACCTGTTTTGGAGGATGCACTTTAATTCCAGATCATATTGGTAACTGTGTGGGAAGTACTATCATCTACATCTTTTTTTACTGTAGAGTTCCTGATTATCATTTAGTATTTTTGGCCGTTTGGTCTTACCTGATTTCTAGTTAATATCATTCTTGTTACTTATTTTATTATGGTTGCATGTGGATATGAGATCATATTTAGGCCATAGATTGTATTGCATGCTAGGATACCCAATATGACTGACAGCCTTAACCGTCGTACGACATTCTATACCTTGTACGAGAGAGCTGGCCATGTTCATCCTCATATTTATCCAGTATTATGGGAGTGGGGCATGACAGCTAGTCTGCTATCAACTTTAGCCTCACCTCAGATTGACCTTGTTTATCTGGCCCTGGACATATTCCACGATATGGTCAAATCTTACACCCAATGCACCCTGAACATGCCAAATAATTACGTCCAATGCAGCCTGAGAATGGTCAAATCTTACCCTGCCACGGGTAAAGTCATTTTAAAGATCGAAAGAAAGTTAGAACCATCAAGATAATATATGACCCGAGAGTCAACTCGAACAAATAAAGGTTTACGTGCGTCCAAGGCATGTCAGACGCATATGATGCCTTATATGCAACCAAGTTATGCCAAGCGCATGACAGGACATCCATATGGACGAGTGAGATGCATGCGACCAAGTCATGTCAAGACTTCTATGTAGTCGAGTGAGACGCATATGAGGCCATCTATGCTCCCAGGTTAAGACCGGTGCATGCGACCAAAGTGAGACCTACACATAAAATATGCGACTGGGTCCTATGGAAAGTTCGCACATATTCTAATCTATATGGTAGACTATGTGTAAAGTGTCCACATGTCCAGACCCTTCTCCTCCTTACCTTGGATGTGCACCTGAACATCTGGGTGAAAAGTCAGAGTCTCATCCTTGGCCTTAAACAAGGATGCGAGGCACTTCCCCTTGTTCTCAACTTTCTCGGCCTTTAGCGAAGATGACGGAGCTTTGGGGGCTATGGCGATCGAGTAAAGAGTCAGAGACAGAGGAATGGTCGAAGACTAAAGGGAAAACCTAAGCAGAAAGAAAAAGTTCTCTCTCATTGGCAAAAACCCTTAGTTATAGAGAAAAGGAAATAGTGATGACTCCTTGATTCTTGCGCTGCGCTATCAGCACTAATATTGACTACAATGCTTGGGTTTCCCACTCAACGTTATCCTTTGAGAAAATTGTCGCCTTGGGATCCTTACTGAGAGATGGTACAGAATCCCAAGAAGATCCTTATAGATCAAGCCGAATCCTTCATTAAATTAAGATTTGACAGCTTGGCAAAGACTTGCCATACGATCCGCCCTTTATGTGGCCCAAAGTTATTTCCTCCATGCTTCTTATTCAAAGTATCCCAAACTTATCAGTTTGAAAACTTTGAAGAGGGTCTTGTAGAAGCATAGAAAATATGGATTCATGTCTCCAACAACCATGCATCCCACATTCGACTCAAAAGAAACAAGGCTGCAGTATAACCATACCGCAGAGAAAAAGTCATGACACCAAGATTATGTCTGACATATAATCCAGAAAAAAGGATTTTCTGATCGCTTCAGAAAATATGATCATACTAAGCGACAAGATGCTCTCTTCAAACTAATAATGACTTATGACAAGCGTGCAACGCCACGTATATGAGGCCTTATGCGTCCCAGACTGCATGAGCTCCATGAGACTCTGGCCCTATGCGTCCCAGAATCTAAGCGCCCCATGCGAATCTGGCCCTCTGTATTCCAGATTCTATGCGTTCTATGCGAATCTTGCCCTCTGCGTTCCAATCTCCATGTGTTACATGCGTCTCTGGCCCTATGTGTTCCAGAGTCCACGTGTCCTATGTGTCTCTATCCTCATGCATTTTAGACGCCATGTGTCCCATGCATCTCAGACTTATTGTGTTAAGGTTCCCTAAGACCAAATCTTTCTTTTGTGATTCTCTTTAACTGAATACAGGTCATGTGTCAAGTTGACCAAGTTACGCAAACAGAAGATAATAATCGCCAGGATCTCCAACAATAATAAATCCCTAAAAATATCCATGTGGTAGCTTGCCTTGGACTCAACCCATACTATGTTCCCACAGTTGCAACCATATTCTATTGAAGGAGCCCCCTACAGCCACCAAAAAGCGTCACATGCGACACCTACAAACCATTAGCATGATGGCTATAAATATGAGCAACTTGGGCATTCCCAAGGGCTGGCTTTTTTTACTTCAAAAAGAGACCATACCCTCCCAAAGAGTTACATATGTGCACACACACTTAAGAGAGAGAAGAGAAGAGAGAATCCTCATTCCCTCGTTTGACCGTCAATGAAGTAAAGAAGCTACCACAATGCTCGATCTCCATCGCCATACTACCCAGATTAAATATTGTACTTAGATTTTTTTCTTAGAACTTCTTTGTACATTGGTTTGTTATTAAAAGAAAGTGTACCTAAACCCACTTGTAATGGTGAACAAGGCCGGGTACCATTATTGGTTTCAAGATGATGTGGCCTAAGGACTTCAAAGGCACAGAGCAGATATTGTACGCCAATAATTGGATTTGTCACATCCCCATTCCGTGGAATCGATAGTCGTCCCCCCGAACGTGATGTCGTATGGGCCTAGGTTGCGCACCACATAAGGCTAACGTATTTTGCATAGCGAGCATATATTAAGAGTATGCAAATAAATTAGAACACAAGTTGAAACATAGAAAAGTTCCTTTTTATTGATAATGAACATCTATTACAAACTCTTGAATTGAGTAATAAGGTTGCCTCTTGGCTTACAAAATATTAACACAAAATGAGATAGCGGTCATGTACATTATGTCCCTTATTAAACTTTAAATGATAAAGACCTTCTGGTAGAATGATGGCCTTTCTATGGAGCTGCATTGAGTCTTGAGTAGCTAGCTCCTTGCTTCAAAAATACTTCAAAAGATGGCACGCTCAGGACGCGCCTACAGTTGGACTGGATTGGGGATTGACTTTGGCTCCTCGCTCGGATCTCCTTAGTGCTGAGAACCTATTTTATTGAGGGTTAGTACATCAAAATGTACTAGTGAAGACAAGCTAACCTAACTATACCAATCAATACGTTGATTATATGAAGCATGCATATTATTTGTGGTCTTTCTATCTTGCCTTAGTTTATTTTACAAGCAGGCAATATATATAAAAAATACTGAAATAAACTTGCCACCGTTCGGTGACATTTACCTATCCGTCTGAACCACCTGCACAATACTTATCATGTCCTTCCCTACCACGAAGACACAAGTTAGCTTGTAATAAGTTTAAATATACGAGGGGATCACTGGCATGTTGTCATATTGGACGGGCTAGTCTCGGGATGACATGCGACACAGAGGATAGGAGGCGCCTAAGCCACTCCATCCGAAGTAGGCGACTATCAGAAGTTTCGTCCAGATCGGATCAGTGCTAGTGCCCCAACAACCGTCCGCAGGAACTAAGACCTTGTGTACAAGTTGTCCGTGATCAAACGTAGTATACTAAGTTAGCAGTTGAGACAATTCAGGGCAATATCAGGCACAAGACAGTAACATGGCAAGATCTACTTTTACATAGTCTTCCTGTTCAGTTTATTGCATTTAGGATGAGTTCTATACATAACAAAATTTAAAGAAGAAGTATACATTCTAACTTGTATTTATGCATATGATGAATATTTCAAACGAACAAGCATGCAAATAAGTAACCGTTCACAAGTTTGATTGACAAGCATAATAATCCAAGTCTATTCCTTTTTATCTTGATCGGGGCAAGCAAGAATACAAGATTTTAGGTATGAAGACTTGGAAGAAAGGCTAACTGAATCGAATATAGGCGACTCACTTAGTTTGTTGGAAGGAAGAAGGAAAGATGTGCTTCAGGACTCCGCTTGTGTGTCGCCTACTATTTGTTCACCTGTATTGCCATAAACAACTGATCAATACCTCTTTCACTCTTTCCAATATCAGAATTGAAGTACAATTCAACGAACAAAAATAATAAAATCTATCGAAACCGTTCAAGAAAACTCAAGCAAATCTGAAAACTAACTCAAGGCACGAAAGCAACAAGCGACAGCAAAAACTCAGGCAACAAAAGATGTAGTGGAGAGGTCCCTCCTGACTCTGCCGCTAAGTCGATTCTGGGGGTATGGTCCACTGAATATGGAAATCGATTCTGAAGAAGCAAATCCATAAAGTGGATGGGTTCTTGTTTTAATCTATCCCGATCGAATGATACCATCTTGTATTTCTTAGTCGTGCTCCCCGAATGGGGGGAACGGGGCACCATATCCTACCCAACTAATCGAAAGTTTCGTCCCAAAACTTAAGAATCGTAAAACCCCCAAATTTTAAATATTATAGTTATCTAATTAATTATTTAGTTTAATTATATCATTTCTTAGTAAAATTTGAAAATATTTTTTTTATTGAATTAATTACTAGGTAAATACTCATTTTGAATTATTGCACAAAGACTATTATTTTATTTTAAGAATCATTGAAGAAGAGGGTTAGATTTTTAGAATTTATTTTGGGAACAAAAGTTTTTTTATATACCTTAAATATATACGTAAATAATATATAGTTATTAAAAAAAAATAATAATAATAATAATAATAATAATAGTAATAGTAATAGTAGTGGTAGTAAATATTAATAATAGAAAAGAAAATAAAAGAAAAAGAAACAAAAAAGAAAGGAAACAAAAATCCTAATAAAATCCTTAATCCCTAATCATTAAGCCCTTAACTAAGCCTTAAGCCTAAAGCTAACCCTAAGCATAAATTCCTAAGCCTAAACTAACCCCTGCTACCCAGAACCCGCGAGCATCACCAACGCCTCCCTCTCATCTAACCCACAACTGCTTCTTATATATATATAACTACATGTGATTGCGAACCCTAACCCTAAACCTATCCCCCTCTAATCCGACGTAGACCTTCGACCACCGCGACCCAGCGCCGCCACCGAACAACGCCGCCCGGAACCCAGCGTCGCCGGCCGCGACAGCGTCATCCGCGCTAGCAGTCCACGATAAATTTGAACAGTGACGACCCTACTTCACGCATCATTTTTCGACTCGTCACTCGATCATTTTTGGATCCATCTTTACAGGTATGATCACAACCAATTCCCCTCTCAACCCTGTTAATTAGTTTTCATCGAACAACGTTTAACACTAGGTAAAAATTGAGCCAAGTTGTAGAAAAACCACGTATTTTAAATTGTTATGACCTATTTCGATGACCTATATTTAGAGATTGATATCTTCCACCATAGACCTCCAAATTTAAATCTACTTTTTTCTATGTGAAATCCATATAACCGAGATCATTACCTGTTAATTAAATTATTTTATTTTATTTTAATTGTAGAGATAAATTGGGATAAAAATTATAAAAAAACTTGTTTTTAAAATATTAGAATTTGCGATACGGAGCGTGTCCCGCCAAATGGGACTGCCCCATCGTGTACCAATTATACCGAAATGTGCGTATGGTATTTCCTGATGTGTAAACTTTCGTAAAAACTAATTTGGACGTGTGTACGCGCCAAAATTAACCCGTATCCATAAAAAGTTCACGTATTGCCACTTTTGCAAAATACTGCACTATTTTGTGTATGCTTGTCGGAATACGACAAAACTTATGCCATTGGATTCGTGGTATCACGCTGGTCCTGTGACCCAAGTTTCACGTGATTCTGAGATAGTTGACCAAGTCACATATTTACGGGCCCCATAGTTGACTTTAAGGGTAAATTTGTGTTCGGCTCACCGGAATCCAAAATTGGATATACCGTTGAGTTCGTATTGACGTTTAGAATTAGTTTGACCTATAAATTATCCTATTTAGAGACCTTTATCCCTGGCATATTTTTTGGAGCAAAGTGGGCCACATGTGGACCCCATTTTGGCCCAAAATTACCTTTTTTCTCCTGTGTCCAAATTAGATGAAAGGGTAGTGTTTTCTAGCTATCTTTCTAATTTCGGAAATGTTGGTGATGTTTATTTCAGCATCTGGCGACGTTTATTTGGAGACCATAGTTTTTGATCCTGTGTACTTGATGTATGAATGCTTACACTATACAGATTACTTGCCAGACAAGTATACATTGTCATTGTACTGTAATTTACATTCCATATTGTGCATATATTTTATTTCTGTCATTTAGTTCATTTATTTTAACTGTTATATAAACTGCGCGTCGAAGAATAACTTGGGTGCAACGACGGTAGCATCGTATTCTATTTTTATTATATATATGCATGTTGACCTAGTTTCTAAGACCACCCCATTATCATGAGGCATTTTTTATATTTTATTGGCCAGAACACTGTTGTTACACGAGTGTGTGAGTCTCATGTAGGACACGGACTTGCGTATACGGTTGGCCACTGGTACGTATAGGACGTGCGACGAATAAGGGTAACTGTTGATAGAAATTGCATGCTAGAAGACTTGTGTCACGCTCAAGTCCCAAAATACGTAGGACTAGGAACACGTAAGCATGCCAGCCGTATGTATATGGTAACTCCAGTATATGGATACCATAATACACACATACGCTGTAATATTAATATAAACTCACATGTGGTATATATATGGTCACACGTAACACATATACTAAATCTCATCCACACAACAAGTCACAAAAGAAAATAACTAAACTAGAATAATGAGTCTAAATAATCCAAAATAATAGTCGGATGGAGACAAATCCACTACCAATGACTATATCAATACTAAAATAGAAAGGGATATAAAATCTCCAATATAAAATAAGGTGATAATAGAAGTGCATCAGCGAAGCGATCCATCGCTAGAGACAATCAAAGATGCTCCGAAGGTAAGACCTCCTCGAAAGAGATAAGTGGTAAGTCCTGATCCGTGCTCCTGCGAATAGTCATGAACATCTACACCTGGAAAGGGACCAGGTCCTCAGAGGGACGTAACAAGATACATATAAGCATGCTAATTCAAATACAGTAAACATGCATAATGTTTAAAAATATATAAGTGCACTATACAAGACAATCTATATGAATGAAAATGAGGACAACTTTTCGACGTATGGGCATGGGTGGGCTACTCTATATAATCTCACAACTCACACACACGTCAGGACCATCATCAGCTGACATACCGCGGGGGTAGCGACCATCGTGACACCATCAATCGATATACTGCGGGGGTAGCGACCATCGGACACGACTACCATAGTGCGTGCTAGTTACTACGGTTCACTAGAGTGGTTAAAGCCCATACGCCTACTGATTGTCCTCTCATGATACTAAGTGCCATGTATGTGTCAACATATCTAATATATAGTAATGACTGAAAGAAACTACACATGCAATAAATATACAGAAATACAATGAATATACAGAAATATAATAAGCATAAAAAGTACTATAAATAATTTTCAAGATATCTTGCCTGGTAAGAAAGCTGCAAAGTGTAACGTCCAGGAGTCAAGCACACAGGATCAGAACTATGGCCTCAGAATGAACGTCTCCGGATGCTGAAATAAATATCACCAACGTTCTCAGATCAAGCAAGATAGCTAGAAAATACTACCATTTTTCCCAATTTGGACACAGGGGCAAAACGGTAATTTTGGGTCAAAGCGGGTCAACATATGGTCCACTTTGCACCAAAAAACGTGTTAGAGGTAAAGGTCTCTAAATGGGACAAATTTATAGGTCAAACCAATTCTAAACGTCAATACGAACTCAAAGGTGCATCCAATTTTGGATTCCGGTGAGCCGAACACAAATTCGCCCAAAAAGTCAACCGTAGGGCCCGCAAATAGGTGATTTGGTCAACTGTCTCAGAATTGTATGAAACTTGGGTCACAGGACCAGCACGATACCACGAGTCCAATGGCACAAGTTTTATTATATTCTGACGAGCGTACACTAAATGGTGCGATATTTTGCCAAAGTCGTGATACAGGAAATTTTTATGGATACAGGCTAATTTTGACGCGCACACGCCTCCAAATTTAGTTTTTGCGAAAGCCCACACGTCTGGGTATATCGTGTACATCTTTTGGTGCATTTGGTATGCGACGGGACGATCCCGTTTAGGGGGGCGCGCTCCGTATCGTAATTTCTGGAAGTTAGAAAAAGTAGGTTTTTAGAATTTTCAATCTGATTAAATTCAGTATTCAGTATCAAATAAAATAAAGTAATTGACAGGAACTAATCTAGGTTAGGTGGTCTTTACATATAAAAAGGAATTTTTAAGTTTGGATCCCTGTGGTGGAAGATACGAGTCCGTAAACATTGATAGTTACAATAATTTTTCTGAATTTAAATAACGTGGGTTTTCCTCGACTTGGCATCAATTTTTATCTAGTTTTGCACGCTGCACGATAGAAACTAATCTACGGGATTGGAAGAGGGATAAGTCTGGATCATACTGGTGAAGACGGGATCGAGTTTGGTCGAGCGAGGAAGCAAAAATCTGTGCGGGAAGGGAGGTTCGTTATGGTAGTTCTCTGCGTGGGGTGCTCGCGGTCGCGGCCAACCGACGAGTTCTCCGGCGACGCTGGCGACGAACGCGGTGATCGACGACGGCGGCGCGGCTGGGCGACGACTGGTCGAGGTGATGAGGAAGAGATTTAGGGTTTAGGGTTTTACTGTTATAGTATATATATATATATATATATATATATATATATATATATATATATATATATATATATATATATAAGGGCGGGGATGGGATCTCATCCGCGCGGGTTTAGGACTTACAGCTGCTGCTGTTGCTATTGGGAGTTTAAGCGGGTTTTGGGTCTTGGGTAGGTAATGGGTTAGGGTAGGATATTGGGTTTAGGTTTATAGTTTTTAATTTCTTATTCCTTTTTTTTTCTTTTATTCTTTTTCTTTCTTTTCTATTCTATTTCTTTCTATTTGTTATTCTATTCTATTTTCTTTTATTCTTTCTTTTCTTTTATTTCTTTTAATAAATATTATATATATATATATAAAAATTTCTAAAAATTTATTTTAGAGCATATAATAAATCTATCAATCGTCCACAAAGTTTCCTACATAGAATAAATTAAGGTAAAATTACGGTTGCTCCATAAAATCATCTATTGCACAATCACCTAAAAATAAAAATCCAATAAATTTTGTTTCTTCTAATTAGCTAATAAATAATATAAATCATTTAAATAATTATTTAAATAGTTAATATAGTTTTTAAAATTAGGGATTTTATATTCTACCCAACTTACAAAAATTTCGTCCTCGAAATTGACACTACCCATATTTATAATGAATCACTATAGCTATTACACTTTATTGATATCTAGCAGTGCTTCCTAAAAGTCATGGTCAATCATCTTAAAACTTCTTATTTATTGTCTATATCCTATTCTATTTTTAACTCATCTACACTACCCAACTTACAAGAATTCTACTAGTAGTCAAAGTCTCTTGAGATTATTGTCTAGGTTGTAGGACGAATTTAGTCATTGGATCGAGAATCTTGGGATACATGTCTGAAATCTCATAACTATGATTTTTTTTTGTAACCGTCAAGTATCGTAGTCAAATACTGTCATGCCACCTTACTAGTATGTCTGTAAATACTTTGACTACTTTACTATAACGGTCTCGCTACAGCTGTTGCTACTTTGCCAGCAAATTGTCATAGTTGTCAGTTCGTAATAAGTGCCTTCAACTCTTTCCTAAGCTTAGTCTAAGTTTTTGGGCAATAGTTAAGGTCTTGACTAACTTATAAAACTATTAAAAGTATAAACTAATTCAATAATCCAACTAATTTCTATTAGACTAAGGGATGCTATACATGGTTTTTAAAATAATAAGAGGATAAAGATATTGCTATAGTGCATATATATAAGGGTTATCTTTATGTACTCATCCTTTAGTTGTTAATCATTTACTAAACCATTTATGTTTTTAACTAACAAAATAAGGGTGAGGTTAAAGTAATTCAAATAATTCATAATGGCACGAAAGGATACTACTATGATAGGAAGAGTTAAGCACGAGATAAGGAATGGATATAGAAGAGAAGATGAGCCACCCCAAGGGGTGAGATGGTGATAGAAAGAGAATACTACTACTGCTATGCGCGTTATCTATTAGCATCGCGTGTATGCCATCTAGGTAGAATATCAATATATCCTCATAACTTCTAAACCACCATATATATAATTCTATGTCTACTATGCACCTAAGATCTCGTGTCATAAAGGGGATCATGAGTATACAATAACAAATATAACTAAAGGTCATACCTGTATCTACGACTTCCTGTGCCTACGCTCCCTTATTTGTCATCATGAGTGCTTGGCCTATGGGGTATATCTAGTACTATCCGTGTATAAAACTTATACTAAGTACTAACGTTCGTCTTTTCAAAATAAGGGATGACAAAAAACAATAATAAAGAGTCCAATGAGGAGGTGATAGAATACAAGTACAAAATCAAAAGAGATTAGAGAATTCTAGAGGGAGTTGCCAAGGCAGTTGTGGATTAAAATCTTATTTTGGATAAATTCCTGTTCGCATATTCACATCAGAATAGTCATGTATCCGACACGATATGCTCTGACCAATCTAGAGGGCAAGTATATTCGTCTAACAAGTTGAGTCAACTATATCTCAATCCACATAAATTAGTGATACAAAGAGTGAACCAAGAGTACTATGGTTGATCAGACCATAATACACCGATTCTGATTTAGACAATGTATTAGTATGGGCCCCCAATAATACATATGTCATGAACAAGCTCAATAAAAGAATAAGCTTGCAAAACTAGACTATAATAGCAGTATCAGTCGAGGTAGTAAAAATATGAGTACGCTTGATTATGATGGAGGAAGGTACAGAATAATTTAAGTTCACCCAGAAGATCGGTGTTGTGCATCTACAGTTGCCATACTAATTTCTTGTCTAAGTCTAAAGTCAACTAAATGGGTGTATGGGCCTCTAAGTTCTACAGTCTGGGTAAATACTATGTTTTTATGCAAGGCTATAGTTGGTGTCATTCATTTATACTTCATTAATTGGTCAGAAGGACCATGTGATACTAGGTTATAAGGCATACTACCAAACTTACAAAGATTTAACTAATAGTGTAATTGAATACTAGAGTGTTTATACTTGGTACAAGGCACATTCCTAACCCCTATCAAGCATGAAGGAAAGATTGACGTTGTGAAAGGATCGAGCAAGATACAATGCAAGCAATCAAAGAAGAATGCGAAATAAAATCAAGGATGGTGATTAAATAAGTGGATGAGATCCTATATTCAAATCCTATGCGCAGGCTTGCTCGGTATAGTGACGTAACCGAGATAATGTACTCTCGACCTGCATGGGCCACCACAAAAATATGTCATGCCCCAGTCCCAAAATACGTAGGACTAGGAACACGTAAGCATGCCAGCTGTATGTATATGGCAACTCCAATATATGGATACCATAATACACACGTACGTTGTAATATGAATATAAACTCACATATGGTATATATATGGTCATACGTCATCGATATACTAAATCTCATCCACACAACAAGTCATAAAAGGAAATAACTAAACTAGAATAATGAGTCTGAATAATCCAAAATAATAGTCGGATGGAGACAAATCCACTACCAATGACTATATTAATACTAAAATGAGAGAGGGATATAAAATCTCTAATATAAAATAAGGTGATGATAGAAGTGCATCAGCGAAGTGATCCATCGCTAGAGGTAATCAAAGATGCTCCAAAGGTAAGACCTCCTCGAAAGAGATAAGTGGTAAGTCCTGATCCGTGCTCCTGCGAATAGTCATGAACATCTACACCTGAAAAGGGACCAGGCCCTCAGAGGGACGTAACATGATACAAAAAAGCATGCCAATTTGAATAAAGTAAACATGCATAATATTTAGAAATATATAAGTACGCTGTACAAGATAATCTATATAAATACAAATGAGGACAACTTTTTAATGTATGGGCATGGGTGGGCTATTCTATCTAATCTCACAACTCACACACATGTCAGGAACATCATCAGCCGATATACTGCGGGGGTAGCGACCCTCGTGACACCATCAATCGACATACCGCAGAGGTAGCAACCATTGGACATGACTACCATAGTGCGTGCTAGTTACTACGGTTCACCAGAGTGGTTAAAGCCTATACGCCTACTAATTGTCCTCTCATGATACTAAGTGTCATATGTGTGTCAATATATCTAATATATAGTAATGACTGAAAGAAACTACACATGCAATGAATATACAAAAATGCAATGAATATATAGAAATATAATAAGCATACAAAGTACTGTAAACAATTTGGCAAGGTATCTTGCCTGGTAAAAAAGCTGTAAAGTGTAACGTCCATAAGTCAATCACACAGGATCAGAACTATAGTCTCAGAATGAACGTCTCCGGATATCGAAATAAATATCACCAATATTCCCAGAATAAGCGAGATAGCTAGAAAATACTACCATTTTGCCCAATTTGGATACAGGAGCAAAACGGTAATTTTAGGTCAAAGCGGGTCCACATGTGGCCCACTTTGCACCAAAAAGTGTGCCAGGGGTAAAGGTCTCTAAATGGGACAAATTTATAGGTTAAACTAATTCTATACGTCAATACGAACTCAATGGTACGTCCAATTTTGGATTTCGTTGAGCCAAACACAAATTTGTTCAAAAAGTCAATCGTAGGGCCGAAAAATAGGCGGCTTAGTCAACTGTCTCATAATTGCATGAAACTTGGGTCACAGGAACAGCGCGATACCACAAGTCTAATGGCGTAAGTTTTATCATATTCTGACGAGTGTAATCTAAATGGTGCGATATTTTGCCAAAGTCGCGATACGGAGAATTTTTGCGGATACGGGCTGATTTCGACGCGCACACGCGTCCAAATCAGTTTTTGCGAAAGCCCACATGTCTGGCTATGCCGTGCGTGCCTTTTGGTGCACTTGGTATGGGACAGGGCGGTCCCGTTTGGCGGGGCGCACTCCGTATCACAATATCTGGAAGTTAAAAAAAGTAGGTTTTTAGAATTTTTAATCTGATTAAATTCAGCATCAAATAAAATAAAGTAATTGACAGGAACTAATCTAGGTTAGGTGGTCTTTACATAGAAAAAGAAATTTCTAAGTTTGGATCCCTGTGGTGGGAGATACGAGTCCGTAAACATTGATAGTTATAATAGTTTTTTGAAATTAAATGACATTGTTTTTTCTTGACTTAGCGTCAATTTTTACCTAGTTTTGCGAGCTACACGATGGAAACTAATCTACGGGATTGGAAGAGGGATAGGTCAGGATCATACCGATGAAGACGGGGTCGAGTTTGGGGAAGCAGAAATCTACGCGGGAAGGGAGGTTCGTCGTGGCAGTTCTCTGCGTGGGGTGCTCGTGGTCGCGGCCGGCCGGCCGGTTCTCCGACGACGCTGGTGGCGGACGTGGTGATCGGTGGCGGCGTCGCAGCTGGGCGGTGACAGGTCGAGGTGATGAGGAAGAGATTTAGGGTTTAGGGTTAGTGTTTTACTGTTATATATATATATATATATATATATATATATATATATATATATATATATATATATAGGGGCGGGGATGGGATCTCATCCACGCGGGTTTAGGACTTACAGCTGCTTCTGTTGCTATTGGGAGTTTAATCAAGTTTTGTGTCTTGAGTAGGTAATGTGTTAGGGTAGGATATTGGGTTTAGGTTTATAGTTTTTAATTTCTTATTCCTTTTTTTCCTTTTTTTCTTTTTCTTTCTTTTCTTTTATTTCTTTTAATAAACCTTATATATATATATATATATATATATATATATATATATATATATATATAATTTTACAAATTTATTTTAGAGCATACAATAAATCTATCAATCATCCACAAAGTCTCCTACATGGAATAAATTAAGATAAAATTATGGTTACTCCATAAAATTATCTATTGCACAATCACCTTGAAATAAAAATTCAATAATTTTTTACTTCTAATTAGCTAATAAATACTATAACTCATTTAGATAATTATTTAATAGTTAATACAGTTTTTAAAATGAGGGGTTTTATAACTTGGCAGTTATTTAGAGGTATCATGATGTCATGAATGTGACATGCTTAGAGCATGGGGTGGAGAGAACAACAAGTAAGGCATTTGGGCTCCTTTGTACTTTTATTGGATAAGTCCTATGCCCTGTCGGAGATGTGCGGTCATGATGACCACTATATATTATTATTATCAGGCGGCCTCTGAGGTTCAAAAGATGTCATGCTTTGTAGGCCCCTGAATCTCCGAGAGAATCATGCCAATCTCATTTTGGCCAGATAGCCCACTTGTTGGAAAGTTATTCTCAAAGTGCACTCATATAGATGGTTAGGCGACCCTTGTATATTTATTTTTAGTACTTTATTGGCATACTTCTATTTATCATATTACGTCCCTCTGAGGACCTGGTCCCTTTTCAGGTATAGACGGGCATAATTATCCACAGGAGTATGAACCCGGACCTGACGCTTCATACTAGACTGAGGAGGTCTTACCTTCAGAGTATCTTTGATTCATCGCAGTTGATGGACATTCTAGTTGCTATTTTATTTATTGCCATTTATCTTATAGTAAAGTTTGATCTCTTCTCTCATTTAGTTTTAGTATAGTCGATTGGCAATAGATTTGTTTCCACCCGACTATCATTCTTTGATACTTCATATTTGAGATTCATTTATTTATTTTTTATTTCTTTATTTATGTTGTGGATGAGATATAGATTGTGTGTGACTTGTGTTGACAGTATATTACCACTTGCGGATTTGATATTTATATACAGCGTACGTATGCGTTACGATCTTCCAATATATTGGAGTTATCGTATACTTATGGCTGGCGTATTGCGTATTCCTAGTCCTACGTATTTTAGGACTAGGGCATGACATATTTTTATGGTGGCCCATGCAAGTCTACGAATATAATGTCTTGGCTACCTTACTATACCGAACAAGCCTGCATATAGGAATAGAGTATAGGATCTCATCTATGCTTGATAAAAATTCATCCTCCATTTTAACTTCCTATTTAAATGCTTGCATCCTATTAGATTCTTGTACTCCTTCTAATCATTTCATCCACCTCTTGCAGAGAGATGGATCTGCGTAGTGGATGTACTGCCACGGAAGGTGACACACCTTCAGGAGTCAACGGCCAAACTCAAGGAGAAGCCTCAACGACTCCTAGACTTCTGGGGCCGGATGGACAGACTCACAATCCAGTTCCATCTGATCTTTTCGTATCACCTAATAGAACTTTTCCAGCTTCATTGACACCACAGGATGGCCAAACATAGCTGCTCTAATTCTTCCAAATGATGATACAGAAACAGAGACAACAGGCGGCCGCACTAACTATAGAGCAGAGGCAGCAAGCGGCAGAGCAGAGACAAGAATTTCTGGCAGCACTTGCGAGAATGGCTGTACAGATACCTGTACCAGTCCAGGCACTAGTTCCAGTACTGCGAGTTCAAGTTGGTTCAGTCAAGGACTTTGTACAGATGGGTCCAAGACCCTATAAAGGCACCGAGAGCCGAGACCATAAACTGGATTACCCACACTCAGAAGTTATTAGAAGCATCACAGCTGCCTACAGATCTATGGATGACAGGCATAAGGACACAGCTAGATGGTAATGCTCATCACTGGTGGGAATCAATGGAGTGCCAGATGGGTACGCATCAGACTTGGGAATAATTCTTTGAGTGCTTTGAGAGAAAGTACTTCTAGGATACTGTAAGGGATACGTTGTATGATCAGTTCCTCCATTTGGAGCAAGAGAATAAGACAGTTGACGAATATGATGCAAAGTTTAGTCGCCTCAGTAAATATGGTGCTGCCCTGATACCGAATAACTTGGACAAGGCTAAGAGATTTCACCGAGGACTGACTTAGGAGCTCCAACACTATACTAGCTCACAGTCCCGGATCTCTTATGCTGAATTATTGACAGAAGCTAGGCTACAAGAGACCATCAATAAGGAAAAGGGAGGTCAACTGAAGACACAGTAGGGATCAGCAAGGACACAGCAAGGAGGGCCTATCAGACGTCCATTGGCACAGCAAAAACAACATCAGCACAGAGCATGACCATACCAGAATTCGGAGAAGCCCCACCTTAATTATTGTGGAAAACGCGGGCATATTTCGAGAGACTGTCAGACTCGCTTAGGACAATGTATGAGGTATGATTTCAGACAACATATGACGAGAGACTGTTCAATGCAGCAGACATTGATGCTTCCACCGCCAATACAGAGACTAGCACATCCAGCACCGAAGCCAGTTCAACAGATGACAAGAGTAGGAGCACCTCGACCCCCAGCGGCTGAAGGATTTCAGCGAGGACCAACGCTACCTACTCAGGAGGATCAGTTCATGAGGGTCGGACATAGACTACCATAAAGGAATGGGCAAGCTTTTGTACTAGAAATAGATAACATGGATCAGGATATTGATGTTAGAGTAGGTATTACTCTTGCTTTTACTTTTCCTGCTGTAATATTATTTGATATGGGAGCCACCCACTCGTTCATATCTTCTAGTTTTATTGCCAAACACAATATTACCACTACAACTTTACCTAGTTATGTTAGAATTCTCACCGAAGGTAGAGTTGTACCTGTTAGTCGGATTTGTAGATCGTGTCCTGTAGTAATTTGTGGCAGAGAGATGAATGCTCGACTCTTGGTCCTTCCTATGCCTACTTTTAATATTATGCTTGGGATGGACTGATTAAGCAAGTACTATACTTTCTTCGACTATTTTGGAGGAAGTATTCTTTTTAAGGTACCAGGCTAGCCGGAACTTGAGTTTGCACGAGGATCCACAGAAGCCCTTGATGGTATTTCGCTTGTAATAGACGACTTTATTTATCACCCCATTATTTCAGAGTTCTAAGACATCTTTCCAGAGGAATTGCCAGGACTACCTCTGGACAGAGACATAGAATTCTCGATTGAATTAACACCGGGAGCAGCACCCATAGCATCGCGTGTTAATAGATTGGTGAAGAAGAAGATGGATTAGCTAAGGGTACAGCTGAAAGAATTAGAGGATAAAGGTTTCATTCGGCCAAGTGCATCACCCTGGGGAGCACCAATATTGTTTGTACCAAAGAAGTATGCATCAGTGCGTATGTGCATCGACTATAGAGCCTTAAATACAGTGATCGTAAATAATAAATACTAATTGACATGCATTAATGACTTATTTGATCAGCTTAGTAGAGCCAAGGTATTCTCGAAGATAGACTTGAGATCGGGATATCACCAAGTGAAGGTACAGAAGCAAGACCACCCAAAGGCCGCATTCAGGACACGATATAGATACTACGAGTTTTTGGTTATGCCATTTAGTTTGACCAATGCTCTAGCTATCTTTATGGACTTAATGAATCGAGTATTCCATCAGTATTTGGACTAATTCATGCTCGTCTTCATAGATGACATACTTGTCTATTCGAAAAGCTACAAGGAGCATGAGAAACACCTGCGGATCATCCTAGAGACCTTGAGAGGAGAGCAGTTATATGCGAAGCTCAGTAAATATAAGTTTTTCTTGCACATAGTCTTATTTCTTAGGCATGTCGTTATAGGAGATGGTATTTCTGTTGATCTAGAGAAAATTTCGGCAGTCGAGACATGGCCCGTTCCTAAATCAGCATCAGAGGTGAGGAATTTCCTTAGATTTGTGGGATATTACCGATGGTTCACGGAGAACTTCTCAAGGATATCAACGCCTATGACTCGGTTGACGTACAAGGATCAAGAGTTTGTATGAACCGACAAGTGTCAAGCCGCTTTCGAGGAGTTGAAGAAGCGACTGACCACAACGCCAGTATTGACTATTCTATCAGGATCAGGAGGTTATGTGATTACAGTGACGCATCGAGAAAAGGCTTGGGATGCGTATTGATACAGCATGGCAAGGTGATTGCATATGCATATAGACAGTTACGAGTACATGAAAAGAATTATACAACTCATGACTTGGAGCTTGTAGCCGTTATTTTTGTTCTAAAGCTATAGAGATATTACCTATATGGAGAACGAGTGGAGATCTATACAGACCATAAAAGCCTCAAGTATGTCTTCAAGCAGAAGGAGCTAAATATGAGGCAACGTCGGTGGCTTGAGTTGATGGAGGACTTTGAGATAGAACTGCATTATCACCTAGGCAAGGCTAACATAGTAGCAGATGCATTAAGCCAAATCCAGTAGCTTACTTCTTGATGACACAGAGGGAGTTATTGGAGGACTTGCAAAAGCTTGGCGTAGAAGTGGTATTACTCAGAGCAGATGGGACATTAGCCAACTTGCAAGTACATTCATTACTAGTAAAGAAATCAAGGAATCTTTGCCTATGGATGCCAGATTCAGGAGATTGAAATAAAGGACAGAGGTCAGAGAGTAAATAGGATTGCACATCCATGGTAATAGGATATTACGATGTGGTGATCGTCTATATGTTCCCAATGGAATGATATGACATGAGCTGATGACAGAAGCCCATAGTTTAATATATTCTATTCATCTTGGAGGTACCAAGATATACTGTGACATATGACATCACTTTTGGTGGCATAGGATAAAAAGAGAGATAGCTCGCTTTGTAGCCAAATGTCTAGTATGTCAGTAGGTAAAGACGGAGCATCAAAGAATAGCAGGGTTACTGCAACCACTTCCGATTCCTGAGTGAAAGTGGGAGCACATTACTATGGACTTTGTCATAGTTTTTTCAAAGAGTCCAAGTGGGAGAGATATTGTATGGGTAATAGTGGATCGACTCACCAAGTTCGTATATTTTTTGCCTTTTAAAGTTGGCCAGTCTACAGAAGCTTTGGCTGACTTATACATAAGGCAGATCGTAAAGTTGCACTATATTTTGATCATCATTATGTTAGATAGGGATTCACGTTTATATCTCACTTTTGGAGAAGCATCTAAGAGAGACTTGGGACTCATCTAAAGTTCAGTACATCTTATTACCCACAGACAAATGGGCAGTTCGAACGTACTATTCAGACACTGGAGGATATATTAAGGGCTTGTATGTTTGACTTTGGAGGATCAAGGGAGGACCACCTATATCTTGTAGAGTTTTCTTACAATAATAGCTATCAAGCGAGCATCCAAATAGCTCTGTTTGAAGCATTATATGGAAGAAAGTGTAGGTCTCCCTTGTGTTGGAGTGACGTAGGAGAACGTCAGATTCTGGGACCATAGTTGGTAGTCAATACCGTAGAGA
This sequence comes from Iris macrosiphon, assembly GCA_036927795.1. NCBI lineage: Eukaryota > Viridiplantae > Streptophyta > Magnoliopsida > Asparagales > Iridaceae > Iris > Iris macrosiphon. The sequence continues at coordinate 93,902,318 of JAYESA010000002.1, read as the reverse complement.
TAGTGAAGAAGATACAAGGGCACTTGCGAATAACACAAGACAGGCAGAAGCAGTGGGCAGACCTTCATCGTCATCCCTTGGAGTTTAAAGAAGGCGATCATGTCTTCTTGAGGATATCACCTACTAGAGACACAATTCGATTCGGAGGGCGTGGCAAGTTGAGCCCAAGGTATATTGGACCATTCGACGTGCTAGAGCGAGTGGGAGAAGTGGCATATCGACTTGCATTGCCACCTTTACTCGAGGGAGTACATGATGTATTCTACGTATTGTAACTTAGACGACATATGGCAGATAGCAGTCATATTTTTGACCACTCTGAGATCACTATTGGGCCGAGCTTGTTATACCAAGAGCAACCTGTGGGGATCCTTGACGGTCGAGAGAAAGTATTGAGGAATCAGTCTATTCCCTTGGTCCGTATGGCATGGAAGCATTGTGAGCCAGGAGAATCTACTTAGGAATGCGAGGACGACATGCACAAACGTTTTCCATATCTGTTCGTAGATCAAGGTATGAATTTACTTTCTTCATTTCTACCATATACCATCTTTGATTTTCTATCGTGGCTTAGTTTTAATTTCGAGGACAAATTTTTTATAAGTTGGGTAGAATATAAAATCCCCAAATTTTAAATATTATAGTTATCTAATTAATTATTTAGTTTAATTATATTATTTCTTAGTTAAATTTAAAAATAAAATAAAAATATTGAATTAATTACTAGGTAAATACTCATTTAGAATTATTGCACAAAGATATTATTTTTATTTTAGGAATCGTTGAAGAAGAGGGATAGATTTTTAGAATTTATTTTGGGAATAATTTTTTTATATACCTTAAGTATATATGTAAATAATATATAGTTATTAAATAATAATAATAATAATAGTAATAATAATAATAATAATAATAATAATAATAATAATAATAATAGTAGTAGTAGTAGTAGTAGTAGTAGTAGTAGTAGTAATAGTAATAGTAGTGGTAGTAAATAGTAATAATAGAAAAAAAAAAGGAAACAGAAATCCTAATAAAATCCTTAATCCCTAATCATTAAGCCCTTAACTAAGCCTTAAGCCTAAAGCTAACCCTAAGCCTCCTAAGCCTAAACTAACCCCTGTTACCCAGAACCCGTGAGCATCACCAGTGCCTCCCTCTCATCTAACCCACGACCGCTCCTTATATATATATATATATATATATATATATATATATATATATATATATATATATATATATATATATATATATAACTACATGTGATTGCAAACCCTAACCCTAAACCTATCCCCCTCTAATCCGACGTAGACCTCCGACCACTATGACCCAGTGCCGCCACTGGAGAACGCTGCCCGGAACCCAGTGCTGTCGGCCTCGACAACGTTACTCCCGCGAGCAGTCCGCGACAAATTCGAGCAGTGACGACCCTACTTCACGCGTCATTTTCTGACTCCTCGCTCGATCATTTTTGGATCCGTCTTCATCGGTATAATCATAACCTATTTCTCTCTCAACTCTGTTAATTAGTTTCCATCGAATATCGTTTAACACTAGGTAAAAATCGAGGCCAAGTTAAAGAAAAATCACATATTTTAAATTATTATGAACTGTTTCGATAACCTATGTTTAGAGACCTATATCTTCCACCATAGACCTCCAAATTTAAATCTACTTTTTGCTATGTGAAAGCCATATAACCGAGGTCATTCCTCGTTAATTAGATTATTTTATTTTATGTTAAATGCAGAGAAAAATTGGCTTAAAAATTATGAAAAAAACTTATTTTTAAAATATTAGAATTAGTGATACAGAGTGCATCCCACCAAACGAAATTGTCCCATCGTGTACCAATTGTACCAAAAGTCGCGTATGGTATATCCTGACGTGTGGGCTTTTGCGAAAACTAATTTGGACGTGTGTGCGCGTCGAAATTAACCCGTATCCATAAAAAGTCCCCATATCGTGACTTTTGTAAAATGTTGCACTATTTTGTGTATGCTCGTCGGAATGTGATAAAACTTAAGCCATTGGATTCGTGGTATCACGCTGATCCTATGACCCAAATTTTACGCAATTTTGAGATAGTTGACTAAGCCACCTATTTGCTGCCTCCACGGTTGACTTTAAGGGCAAATTTGTGTTCGGCTCACCGGAATCTAAAATTGGATATACCGTTGATTTCATATTGACGTTTAGAATTTGTTTGACCTATAATTTATCCCATTTAGAGACCTTTACCCTTGGAACACTTTTTGATGCAAAGTGGGCCACATGTGGACCCTTCTTTGGCCCAAAATTATCATTTTGCCTCTGTATCCAAATTAGACAAAATGGTAGTATTTTCTAGCTATCTTACTGATTTTGAAAATATTGGTGATATTTATTTCAGCATTCGGAGACGTTTATTCGGAGACCATAGTTTTTGATCATGTGTACTTGACGTCTGGATGCTTATACTATGCAGATTGCTTGCCAGACAAGTATATCTTGCCATTGTACTGTGATTTACATTCCATATGGTGCATATATTTTATTTTTGTTATTTAGTTTATTTATTTTAACTATTATATAAACTGCTCATCCAAGAATAACTTGGTTGCAACGACGGTAGTTTCGTATTCTATTTTTATTATATATATATGCATGTTGACCTAGTTTATGAGACTACCTATTATCATGAGGCATTCTTATGTTTCATTGGCTAGGACACTGTTGTTATACGAGTGTGTGAGTCTCATGTAGGACACAGACTTGCGTATACGGTTGGCTACTAGTACGTATAGGACGTACGACGGATAAGGGTAACTGCTGATAGAAATTGAATGCTAGAAGACTTGGTAGTTATTTAGAGGTATCATCGTATCATGAATGTGACATGCTTAGAGCATGGGGTGGGAAGAACAACAAGTAAGGCGTTTGGGCTCCTTTGCACTTTTCTTATGTAACCCGTACGCTCCGTCGGAGTTGCGCGATCATGATGACCACTATATATTATTATTATCAGGCGGCCTCTGAGGTTCAAAAGATGTCATACTTTGTAGGTGTTACGACCCGCACCCAGTATAAGGGTACAAGTCGAAAATAACGCCCAGCCTACGCCGTAGAATCGGCGGTAGAACACTGTCTAGATAATCTATCTAACAATATAATGAACCACCAATAATGATAATATACTTAATTACAGAACTAAGATAGAAATGAGCACAAATCAGATAAAGAATAGAATAGTCATAATACAACTCATGAGTCTAAAATAATACATCAATGAGTCTGAAAAAATAACAGGAATAAGTTGGAGACAAATCTAGTACAAAAGAATACTACGAAGCTTCAACTCCTGGATCAACTGTCTCAGTTGGGATAAGTCCCTCCTGAGCCAGGGTCTCAGAATCTAAACCCACAATATCCTGGGGTTCATAATAGGTAGGGTACCACTCCTCAGTGTCATCTGGAAAAATATATCCAGTCAGGAAAGGAGCAGAGTACATCTCTAACAGCAGTTCTAATCAATGATAAAAACTATATAACAGAAAATAGCTGTGGATAAACAAGATGCACAATAGATACAAGAGATATATATACAATAAGAAAATACTAGAAATAAATACAATAATGAACAATATGCCAATGAAACAAGAGTACTAATGACTAAGTATGTGAGTACTAGCTTAACATGTGATCGGCTTAGGCAAGATGCAATACGGCCTGGCTAATCATACGTGCGGTGTATGATCAACACTATTCAATAATTAGTACTTGATATAATATGGATATTAATCACATATTTATACTAATACTCCCCACCCCGACTGGTATAATAGATCCAACTATGGTATGCTATAGCACGAGATTCCCCAAGAAGATAGCTAGTCTTCACGAGAATCGATATCCATACATATACATGATAACCAATAAAACAATACTTGTACCATATATACCATATACCAAGGAATAACATCTCATGACGAGATCCGGATATACCAATCTATGTAACCATAGTGTCAAGAGAACATGGATATCTACACTAGATACAATGAACATAGAGGATATCATAAATGAGAAACTATCAGAGAATGTACTCGCCTGAAGTCCAATAAATAGTCTCACAGATGTCTGACCCGGTGCCTCGAAGACCTAGATATGGAATACAATATCAATACAAAGTTCCGAAAAGAGAATAAGTTAAACTAGTCAACTTCTAGGTCAATAAGTCAATTCTAAGTCAAAAGTCAACTATTGTCAACTCTAAGTCAACTATGGTCAACTATGGTTAAACCAAGGTCAACTATCTATTTTTAGGTTGCATAAGTCTAACACAAAAATCTTGGGTTAAGATATTAAAATCTAAGTCATAAAAACCACATCTTAAAATATTAGGATATCGTATCTCCGGAAACGTAAATTCCAAGGTAAACAATTATGTATGATAATATAGAATATTAATTACAACATCAAATAGGTACCGTGGTTTTGAACCAACTTGGTATCTCAACAAAAATCATAATCTTGATAAACAAAAATTATAATCTTGATACCCAAACCCCGTATCTTTAGTATCCCACTTACCTTGGTTTCCACAAGGTAATACTCAATACCTTGATATACTAATACCCTCATATATAATATATAAATATATACTAATATTATACAAATAAGAAATATAGCAATAATAATATGTTATCTCAATATTAATATATATATAAATATATAAATATATAAACAATATATAAAAATCTGCCAAACCGTCACCGAAACTTTGTTAAAAAATACTGATTTTCAGAAACACTGCCTTTAGTGACAGTTCTGGCTGTCACTGAAGTTGCCGTCATTGATTCCGTGGAATCCTGCACTACTGTCGCTGCTTTGGTGACGGTTTGCAACCGTCACCGCTCCAGCCGTCGTTGCTGCTACCATTTCCCGCTGCTACTGCTATTAATGACAGCGGCGGCTGTCATTAATTGCTGTCACCACTACTACAGCAGCTGCTGCTGAACCCGCCTCCATTAATGACAGCGGCTGCTGTCATTAATGCCCTGTCGCTAAAAACTATAATATATATAACATATATATATATATATATATATATATATATATATATATATATATATATATATATATATATATATATATATATATATATATATCCACTAAATATATGTGTATATATATATATATATATATATATATATATATATATATATATATATATATATATATAACTATAAATACACCCCCTCTATAATAATGTATATATTAGGACATAGCCATATGCCCACACAAACATGAATACATATAATTATACATCTATACATATATATAATTAATCCTATAATAAATCTAAATAATATAATTATCCAATTAACATACATATATATAAAAAAACATATACATATATATATATATATATCCATACAATATACTATAACATATATATTAATGCATGTAGAAGAAAGCTACATAATATACATTCTATTAGTACATATAAAATACATAGATCTATGATACAATAATCACTATAATAAATACACTATAATATATATATAATATCTATATATATATATACACGTAATTATAACTCAAGAATTAAAGCATAATTAATTAGATCTATACAAAAATACACAACAAATAGAGAGTATCACACCGTATCCCACTAGATCTAGGATACGCATGTGACACGAGTCCACCACACATCCAATTGTATCCCAAAGGGCACAAGCAAGTTACATATATTATTTATGAATAATACGAAGTGTCAATATAGATCTATGTGTCTGTGTCAAAATACACATGTACAAAGTTCCGTGTCGGAGAAAAAACTCCAAAAATAACACGTATCACCAAATTATTGGGATACGACCTACACATACCTAATTGTGGACACGACACTAGCCCCAAACACATAAACACATGCCAATTTGATCTATAGGATCAATTGACACAGACAATAATTGTCATTCTCGGAATTCCTCCAAAATTGACACAAAAAGTACCATAACTTTCTCAATAGGCCTCCTATGAACACAAAACCAAATCCTATGGGTAGTATATGCATATGGGTTGATTTTCAATGATTAAATCTTAGATTTAGAAACTATTTTAAGGGAAAAACTGAATTGTACCTATTGGGAGATGGATTCCTAATAAAATCTCCAATTGAGATAAAATTGCCTCCAACTTATAGATCCTTGTTCCTCTTTGTAGATCCTTGCTTTCTTCTTCTAGATCCTTGTTTCTCAAGTCTCTAATGGTGATTTGGGAAGAAATTGGAATGAATTTGGTAGGTAAATGAAGTGGGAATGAAGGAAATTTGGTAGTGGGAAATTCTAGATCTAGATTTGGAATGAAAAAGAGGAGAAAGAATTTTTTCCCTCTACTTATATAGGCCGGCCCCTATTCCTCTCCCTGAAGTAATCATGTAATATCCATTATACCCCTTGGGGCCTCTCATAAAGAAATAATTAAGGAAGGAAGCTTCTAGTCTAATGATTTAATTAATTTAATCTATCTCCTTAACAATGGACTTTTTAAATGGGCTAAGTCTAACTAGTTAATTTATGTTGGTCCATGGGTCCAAACTAAACTAGTTAGGTCTACTAACATAAGTCTAAATTAAATAAATAACATCTAATAATAATTAAATAATACCATAAATAATTATTTATCAAGCACAATATTTGATTAATAGAAAATTACTAAAATACCATTTCCTAGAAAATATGGTATTGACAAGTCCACCCTCCTTAAAATAATTTTGTACTCGAAATTCAAAGATAAAAACTACCCCCAGAAAATAACAGAACAGAACTAAAGAATCATAACTAACTATGGAAGAACAGAACATAGCTAGGAAATAACATACCTCAAGGCACAAACAAATATGGATAACGCTCTCGTATTTTATCCTCTCTTTCCCATGTAGACTCCCCCGGAGAGTGATGCCTCCATGCGACGTGCACCAAAGGAATAGTTTGGTTCCTCAGCACCTTCTCTCTCCGATCCAGAATCTCAACTGGCTGCTCTAGATAGCTAAGAGTAAGGCCCACCTCTATCTCCTAGTGATCCAATACATGACTAGGATCTGCCACGTATCGTCTCAACTGTGACACGTGAAACACGTTGTTCACTCCCTCCAAGGCAGGTGGCAAGTCTAGTCTATAAGTAACTGCACCGACCCTCTCTAGAATAGTGAAAGGTCTGATGAATCTCGGACTAAGCTTTCCGTCTCCACCGAAGTGAATCGTGCCTCGTGTCAGAGAAATCCTCAGAAATACCAAACTACCCACTTAGAACAAAATACCACCTTAAGAACTTAATCTATAACAACAACAAAGAACAAACATAAAATAAAATCTAAACTATACCTCGAACTCCAAAGGTCTCTGATGGATATCGGCCCAATGCCGCTGTCTGTCCTGCGCTACTCGAAGTTTTCTCTGATCAACTGAACCTTCTCTGCTGCATCCACAATCATCTCTGGCCCAAGCAAAACTCTCTCTCCAACATCGTCCTATGACAAAGGAGTATGACACCTCCGACCATATAGAGCTTCAAAAGGTGACATATCTATACTGGCCTGGTAACTATTATTGTAAGCAAACTCTACCAAATGAAGATGGTCCTCCTAAGAACCCCCAAAATCTAGTACACAAGTACGCAACATATCCTCGAGAGTCTGAATAGTCCTCTCTGACTGACCATCTGTCTGGGGATGATATGCAGTACTGAACCTGAGCTGAGTGCCCAAACTCTCCTATAAACTCCTCCATAAATGAGAAGTAAAACGACTATCCCGATCAAGACTATGCTGATAGGAACTCCATGTATCCTAACGATCTGTCTCACATACATCTCTGCCAGCTTCTCCGTAGACAAACCCACTTTGAAAGGCAAGAAGTGGGCCTACTTGGTCAACCTATCAACGATGACCCAAATTGCGTCTTTTCCTTCTGGAGATCATGGAAGTCCGGACATAAAATCTATAGTAATATGTTCCCACTTCCACTTTGGAATGGGTAATGGCTGAAGTAAACCTCCTGGCCTCTACCTCTCGGCTTTTACCTGCTGGCACACTAAGAATCTGGATACAAACTGTGCCACTTCCCTCTTCATGCCATACCACCACACACTCTCTCGTATATCTCGATATATCTTGTTAGCACCTGGATGCATGGAATAATGAGGGTGATACGCTTCCTGCAATACCTTCTTATGTAGCTCCCCTCTAGGCACATATAATCTATCTTCATGCCTCAAAGATCCATCCTCTGTAATAGTAAAATCATCCTCCAATCCTGCTCTCACTTGAGCTTTGATACTCCTCAGAGATATATCCTCATACTGTGCTACCTTGATCATGTCCATCAAATCTAAGTGTATCTGCAATCCCCACATCTGTATAGCATAGCCAGGAATAATTACCTCAATGCCCAAGCTCTCCAAGTCCTCCAATAAATATCTATTCCGCGTCAAGAACATAGCTACCAGATACCTACTCAAAGCATCGATAACTATATTAGCTTTTTCGGGATGATATTGCAAAGAGATATCAAAATCCTTCATCAGTTCCAACCATCGACGCTGCCTCATGTTCAACTCCTTCTGCGTAAAAATGTACTTTAAGCTTTTGTGGTCTGTGAAGATCTCCATACGCTCTTCGTACAAATAATGTTTCCACAACTTCAGAGCGAAGATGACTGCTGCCAACTCCAAATCATGGGTAGGATAGTTCTTTTTATGAGGATACAATTACCTGGATGCATAGGCAATCACTTTCCCATGCTGCTGAAGAACACAACCTAAACCCTTCTCTGATGCATCACTATAAATAGTGAAACCTCCGGACCCTGATGGCAACATCAAAATAGGAGCAGACGTCAACCTCTTCTTTAACTCCTCAAAAATAACCTGGTAATCCTCCGTCCAAACAAACTCCACATCCTTCCTTGTGAGTCTGGTCATCGGCTCGGCAATTCTCAAAAAATCTTACACAAACTTCCTATAATAGCCTGCCAATCCCAAGAAACTCTAATCTCTTCTACCGAACTCGGAGTCTTCCAAGATTCCACTGCTGAAATCTTCTTCGGATCTACGAAAATACCATCAACAGTCACAATCTGCCCCAAGAACTCACATTGTCCAAGAAAAACTCATACTTGGACAAATTTCCATACAGCTTCTCTTTCCTCAGCACATCCAACACAATCCTCAAATGCTCATCATGCTCCTTCGGTGTTCTCGTGTATATGAGTATGTCGTCGATGAACACCACCACGAACTTGTTAAGGTACTGGTGGAACACCTTGTTCATTAAGTTCATAAATACCGCTGGTGCATTAGTCAAACCAAACGGTATCACCATAAACTCGTACTGACCATATCGAGTTCTAAAAGCAGTCTTCGGTATGTCCTTCGGCTTTACCTTCACCTTCATCTGATGGTAGCCTGATCTCAAATCTATCTTAGAAAATATATTTGCACCACTCAACTGATCAAACAGATCATAAATCCGTGGCAAAGGATACTTATTCTTGATAGTGAGATTATTCAAAGCCCTATAATCAATGCACATGCACACCGATCCATCCTTCTTCGGTACAAACAATATTGGGGCTCCCCATAGTGAAGAACTAGATCTGATAAAACCCTTATCCTGTAATTCGTCTATCTGCTTCTTTAACTCGACCAGCTCACTGTTGTTTACTCTATAGACATGCTACAAAATTGGTTCTGTACCTTGTAGAAGCATGAAAAATACGTTGGATAGCTCTACGCAACATGGTGATGCAGGGCAGCGTAAGCAGGGGACCTCAAGGCCATCAAGATTGCAATGGAGCTTTTCTACTGAGCACGGCGTAAAATATGATGGGGCCATCCGCGTAAATGTAGTATGTCCAGGCTGCTTCAGCGTAGACGGGGTGCTTCATCGCCTCCATGGCGTAAAAGCGTACGAGGAACGCTTCGTCTTTCCCGAAATAAACCTGTCAAGTCACGCAGTGAACCTGACATTTGACTCCTGGCAAAAAGTGCTGCACGGCTACCCAGACGACGGCTGGAAAGATGGCAGACCACTCGGGACGCGCCCTACAGTATGATAGCGGATCTCTGCATTTAATGCAGAGGATTTGATTAAATATCACCGAACCGTCGTTTACTGACATCCCCTAAGCGGAGACTGCTTTTACGCGTATAAGGGGATACGCTGCCTTCTTTTACACAGGCAAACACGAACTATTTACGCTCCGCAGAAGACAAACATACTGCCACGTCAAAAGCTGCCATTTGAACAGGGCTCGAGGCACGTCTCTGCACCTAATGCTCAGAACGGTGGCAGGCCTTCGGAACACGTCTCTGCAATTAATGATGATGGCGGATCTCGGCATTTAATGCGAGAGATTTGATTATATCCCCAAGAGCCGTGATTTTGGCTAAAAACGTCCACATCACCTCGGCTTCTACATTCAGCTTTTGTGACTACTTGGCCTCTACGACCACTCTGGCACGTTACGCAGCGGCTTCTACGCCCATTCAGCTTCTGTGCCCGCTCGGCTTCTACGTCTCCTCAGCTTCTATGCTCGTTCGGCTTCTATGCTCATTCGGCCTTCTGTACTTATTCGGCTTCTATGCCATCAGGCTTCTACGCCTACTCGGCTTCTATGCCTACTTGGCTTCTACGCCATGGTGATAGACATTGGCTTATATGACAACCTCTTCTACACGAGGGATACCTACCTACGTGGCTTCTACGCCGTGATCTTCGTAGCGATTATACGCATTTTGTCCCTTAGTTGGACCCGCATCACACGCTCATTCAAAAGATCATCTATACGCAGGCTTTGGTTATTTTAACCGTTGTGTAAAAGGGTGCTGTACTTCCCACTACTCGGTTTCTACACCGATTGAGTGGTCACTGTCACCAAAACTCTATAAATAGAGACCTCTATCAACAGAGGAACAGGTCAAAAAAATCGAACAAGGTCGAGACTTTAAAAATCGAACAAGGTCGAACCTCCAAAGAGATTGAACCACGGGTCAAAATATTGGAGATTGAGGAGAGATCGGAGAGTCTTTGAGAGAGAGAGAGAGAGAAGCATCCAGAGCTCAGGCGAAGAGTAGCGATCGACGACGTTGGCATCGTGCATCCATCCTCTTTCGCCACCTACGAAGCTGCTTTCCGTCTTCCACGGCACTTCTTCACCATCGTGTAGTCCAAGGGCTAAAGTGATCGACTGCAGATCAGACACCTATAGCAATCATCTACCCAGATTAAATAAATTGTACTCCCACATCCTCGTATAGGATCAAATTATCCAAGTTTGTTTGTAAACCAAAGAAGGCTGGTTTCGTGCAAACCTCGTATTATATATATTTCGTTCTTTCATTTAATACCACAAACAAGATGGCGACTCTGCTGGGGACATCTTTCTCTTCTGATGAGGAAGCGATTGCTCAACACGATACGGTATCCGTGGGATCCGTGAAGAAGATACTGGTCGTCCAGTTCGACCAGTCTGCCTACGAAGACATGCTTCAGACGGGGGGTAGCTCTCACTCTCTCTCTGTACAAAACAACAGGAAGCTGCGCAAGGTCTGGATGCCCAAGACATCCTCTACCATTCCTGTGGACTCTCCGATCTATCCGATCTCTCCGATCTCTCCGACCAATGAGGTTGTAGCATTGCTCCCTCCGTGCCCTGCACGTAAAAATTAGTCTCCCGCTATACGCGGTAAAGACAAAACTTCGGGCAAAGTCTCAGCGCTAACCCAGAAGTATCCACTACGCTCTACGCGTAGAAACCAGTCTCCCGCTACGCACGGTACAGACAAAACTTCGGACAAAGCCTCAGCGCTAACCCATAAGTATCTACTGCACTCTATGCATAGAAACCAGTCTCCCGCTACGCGCGGTACAGACAAAACTTCGGGCAAAGCCTCAGCGCTAACCCAGAGGTGTCCACTGTGCTCTACGCGTAGAAACCAGTCTTCCGTCCGTGGCAGAATAGACAAAACTTCTGGTGATGCCTCAGCGCCAAATTGGAAGTACAAAGCACGCTCCGTGCGTAAGACAACATCTGACCTCTACGGAGAACCAGATGACACCTGTGATCTCCGTAAGGGAAAGCAAGCGGCGAGCTACTTAACTTCTCGGCATTCACGCCAGCAAGGGAACAATCTACCCACCCTCCAAATTATGCGAGAAGCTGATAGCCGCCTGAGGACATTCTCAGCCTTACGCCAACCAGAGCGAAGTTCAAAATTATGCCAGGCAAAGTCCCTAAGCGTACAGAAGGCTCGATTGATGGAAAGACACGCTCCTCGGAGATTATCCGCCACCCAGATGGCCAATCTTTTGTATACGGGTGGCACAAGGAAGACTATGGTCCCCATCGTCCGCATACCTACCACGGCGAACCGAAAGAACGAACAGTCTTCTTCGTCTTCTTCTGTAAATTCTCCTGACCTACGAGATTATCTAAACCAGAAATGCAAAAACAAGAGTCATAAACGGACTTCAGTTCCCCTAACAGTCAAACGCGAGGAGATCTTATGGGAAGATACGTCAACGTCTAATATCGTCATAACAGGTGGACCACAGGAAGATTCCATCTTTATTATTCCACCAACTCGCGACGATCAGTATCCAATAATCTTCGGTCGCAGACGGGATACCCCGATCATACAGGAAGAATCTTGCGAGTCTGAAACTGGCAGGATACAAACCCACCGATATAGCCCGCAAGCATTAAATATTATGCGAAGGATGGGTTATGATTTGAAGCTGAAACAAGGTCTCAATAATGGAAAAGGTAGATGAACACCGTTGCGGGGTAATTCTTACCATCAACAAGCTCGTTTTGGGTTGGGATATACTGCATCTCTTACAAAACCCAAAACTCCAAAATCTAATCCTGTACAACCAGAGGCGGCTCCTGCCGAATCAGTTTCTATAGCCGGAGGCCGCGGCATATCTGGGGGTAACTCATCTCGACAAAACAAGGCAGCATCCAAGGCTAGGGACAGAATATCCTCAAGATTCGAAGATGATGCAAAGACGGCAATCTTTCCGGAAGACCGTGAAACTAGGGCATCAGGAGCCCTACGACCAAAAGGGACTTTCTCCTTCAAAGAAGATGACATAATTAAAATCTTCAATATATTGAGGGAGGAACGCAAGCTTCAGCTACCCGACATCAGATACCCTGAGAGGGCCGACGGAGTCGATGACCTCGATTATTGTCTCTTCTATCGGTACACTCATCACCCTACAAGGGCCTGCTATGTGCTAAAAAGAAGAATACAGGAGTTGATCGATGCCAAGATCATCACCTTGCATATCTATAAAACAAGGGGACAATCACTACAGAAAAATACCGGATGACGAGTCCCGTAAAAGTTTTTCCAGTAGATCCTTCAGAAGAAAAATCACTCTATAGTAATTCTTTTTCGAACAAAAAGTTTGTCATATTCATATTACCTCTGAATAAACTTTTGGCCATCCACTATCTTCTGATGTAGGTTGCCATCAACACTTAACACCCGTACTTAGTCATAAGTACGCCAGTAGTGTTAAGTCCACAAAAAACTGCCATGTCCATATCACCTCTGAGCAGACGTGTACCTCCATCTCCAAAGGAGTCACGATCAAAAGTTTGTCATGTTCATATTACCTCTGAATAAACTTTCGGCCATCCACTATCTTCTGATGTAGGTTGCCATTAACACTTAACACCCGTACTTAGTCATAAGTATGCCAGTAGAGTTAAGTCCACAAAAAACTGCTATGTCTATATTACCTCTGAGCAGACATAAGCCTCCACCCTTGGTCGTCAACCTTCGGCGCAACAAGCAGCCGACTGATGTAAATGCAACCAGGAACGGAGTTCCAGATGATAATAAACATCCTCTTTTCCAGTATATCGACGCTTAGATTCCAAATCAGAAATTCTCTTCCCATGACGATATAGAACCTATAGAGCAAAAATTCTTAGAAGCTATAGATTCCTATCATCCATACATATGGGAAGTAGCATCATCATCCAATGTCGCCACGACATATGGACCATATGAGGACTCTATCTTCATTGTTCCGCCTGCCCGCAGCAGTCAGCATTCAATAGTCTTCGGTCGAACGTGCAACGAATCGACTATACGAGAAGATTCCTTCAATGACGATGCTGGTGAAGTACAAGTTCACAGGTACAGCCCGCAAGCCTTAAAGATCATGCAAAATATGGGTTATGACTTGAAACTGAAGCCAGGTCTTAACTATAGGAAAGGTAGACGAATACTGCCGTACGACAATCCCCGCTATCAATAAACTCGTTTCGGGTTAGGGTATGCCACCTCCCTTACGACTTCCAAGTCAGATGAGGACACCTTTTCCCCTTTTTAAGACGGCTCGTCGCCTTCCAACTCATCTCGTGCTCTCGAGCAAACATTACCAGTAAATATGGTAGTGACGGATCCCTTCGAATCAGACGAATAAGAATCCGAACTATTCAAGAATGATGCTTGGGCTCAGCAAATGGATACACAGTGGGAATTCTGCTTCGAGCAGAGAAAACCTTCCACCAAAGATAAAGTTATCCAGATTGATGTTGGGGATGAACTTTCACCAAAGCCGATATTTATCAGTAATAATCTTTACCTAACTGAAAGGGAAGAAGTCATTCAACTGATAAGTGAATACATCGACGTCTTTGCGTGGAATTATGAGGATATGCCAGGACTTGATCCAAAGGTGGCTACTCATAAACTCAACATATTGCCCGATTCAAAGCCTGTGAAGCAGCACCAACGTCGGTTCCGCCCGGATATGATGGACGCCATTGAAGCTGAAGTCAAGAAGTTGATAGCCTACGGTTTCATCCGGAAGGAATAACACCCCGACTGGGTCGCCAATGTTGTCCCGGTCATGAAGAAGAATGGGTAAGTACGAGTCTGCATCGATTACCGAGATCTGAACGCAGCCTGCCCCAAGGACGAGTTTTCTCTTCCCATCACAAACATCATGATCGATAATACCTGCGGTTTCGAACATATGTCTTTTATGGACGGATTCTCAGGATACAATCAAATCAAGATGCATCCTGAAGACGAGAAGCATACAGCCTTCCGGACACCACTGGGGGTATATTGCTATACGGTCATGCCCTTCGGGTTGAAGAACGCTGGAGCTACTTACCAACGGGCTATGAGTAACATATTCCACAAGCATTTACGTAAGACAGTGGAATGTTACATAGACGATATAGCTGTCAAAAGCTGCCTCAGTGTCAATCATATCCAAGACTTAAAGACGGTATTTGAGCTGATGTGCCAACATCAACTCAAAATAAATCCTACAAAGTCCTTTCTGGGTGTATCTAGTGGCAAATTTTTGGGATTCGTCATTACCGCCAAAGGCATTCAAGTGGACCCTGATAAAGTCAAGGCCATCTTGGAAATACGACCACCCCGTAATCTGAGGGAACTCAGGGGGTTTCAAGGTCGTCTGGCCTATATCCGAAGATTCATATCCAACCTCTCTGGAAGATGCTAGCCTTTTTCTTGCCTCATGAAGAAAGGTATATCCTTCATATGGGACGAAGCCTGTCAGCAAGCGTTCGGGGATATCAAGCGCTACCTCACCAGTCCGCCAGTTCTGGTGCCTCCCGTCGTAGGAAGACCATTCTTCCTGTACGTTCGAGCGATGGACCATTCTCTGGGAGCTCTTCTCGCGTAGAAGAACGATGCGGGACATGAACAGGCTATCTACTATCTAAGTAGAATGATGATCGGAGCTGAGCACTGATACAATTCGGTGGAAAAAGAATGTTTGGCTCTGATGTTCGCTATCCAGAAGATGCGACACTATGTCACCGGCCAGACTATTCACATCATCTCCAAGATCAATTCTCTTCGGGTACTGATGAACAAACCAAGTGTTCTTAACTCCCGACTCACAACTTGGGCAATATTATTGACACAATATGACATGGTGTACGCCCCTCAGAAGTCCATCAAAGGCCAAGCATTGGATGACTTCCTAGCTGCTCATCCGATCCCGGAGGCCTCCAAATTATACGAGGATATTCCCGACGAAGTTGCAGAATGTAGTTTTGCGATGGAAAGTAACGCATGGTAACTGTTTTTCGACGGCGCCTCCAGGACTGGTCCCAAAGGAAACGTGGTTTCAGGGGTAGGAATTGTCCTGGTTACTCCCGATAAACTCGTCATCTATCGAGCATACTCTCTTAACGAGCCCTGTTCCAACAATGTGGCAGAGTACAACGCTCTACTAATCGGGCTCTAAGTCGCTAAAGAGCTGGGGGTCGAATCTCTGGAAGCTTTTGGTGATTTTCTGCTTATCGTCAATCAAGTCAGGGGAATATATGAAGTCCGGAATCCAGACCTCATCCCCTATCACCAAGCAACGGTCGAGATAGCCGTGACATTCAAGGGATTCTTCCTAAAGCACGCACCTCGATCTCAGAATCTGGAAGCCGATGTCCTAGCCAGTCTAGCTGCAGATTTAGCTACTCCTATAAGAAGGCAGAATTCGGTAATCCTTCTTAATAGAGATCTATTTTGCGTGAAGAACAACGCTCACATCTAACGCAGTTACGCTGTGAACACCGATCCTCCTACGAGAGATTGGAGAAGTCCCTTTATAGATTTTGTGGCATACGGAATCTTGCCGGAGGACCCTAAAGAAGCAGCATCCGTCAAAAGACGATCATTACGCTTCTACTTTGATGCATCTTCACAATGCCTATATCGCCGGACCTACGACGGACTGTTATTGAGATGTCTCTCTAATGACGAAGCACAGCAGATTATCCGCGAAGCTCACGACGGCGTATGCGGGGCGCATCAACCCGGTCCTAAGCTACAGGATCGTATCAGGAGAATGGGCTATTACTGGCCCACTATGATCGCAGACGCAATCAAGTATGCCAAATGATGCAAGGCCTGTCAGGTCCATGCAGACTTCATACACCAGCCGTCTGAACATCTACATCCTACGGTTGCATCCTGGCCTTTCGAAGCATGGGGTATGGACATCATTGGTCCTATTCACCCGTCTTCTTCCAGAGGTCACCAGTTCATACTAGCCATCACGGATTACTTCTCCAAATGGGTAGAGGCAATCCCTCTCGCTGAGGTAAAAACATCCAATATGATTAACTTTATCAAGCATCACGTCATTTATCGCTTTGGGATTCCCCGAAGGATAATCCATGACAATGGGCCTCAGTTCATCAGCCAAGCGTTTCATCAATTTTGCGATAAAAATCGGATATAAAATGTCGCCTCTATGGCGTATTATCCAGCTGCTAATGGTTTGGCAGAAGCCTTCAACAAAACCATTATCAAACTCTTGAAGAAGTTTATCTCTTCAAATAAAAGAGATTGGAACGAGAAGCTGGGAGAATGTCTCTGGGTATACCGCACAACGGTCCGAGCACCGACAGGTTGTACCCCGTTCTCACTGGTCTACGGGAGCGAAGCAGTTCTTCCCATCGAAATCCAAATCCCGTTACTCAGGATAACAGTCGCCAATGAGTTAACTCAGGAAAAGAATGACCTTTTAAGGCTTCAAGAGCTAGAAGGATTAGACGAGAAATGCCTTCAAGCTCAACAGAGCATCGCGTTCTATCAAGCGCGCATTTCCAGAGCTTTTAATCAAAAAGTAAAGGAAAGAGTGTTCAAAGTTGGCGAGCTAGTCTTAGCGGTAAGAAGGCCAATGATTCTCACTCACAGAAGCAAGGGCAAATTTTAGCCCAAATGGGAAGGCCCCTACGTGATCGAGACAACGTTCTCAAACTGCGCTTACAGGTTAGCCTAGCCTAATGGAGACCTACTAATGGATCCTATCAATGGCAAATTCCTGAAAAGGTACTATGCTTAACCACCTCTGCTCAAGTGGAATAAAGACGAAAATCTCATTCTGACAAAACTACTTCCAAAATGAAACTAGTTGGGTCGTACTCTATCATGTCCATATGACCCCTGAATAGATGCGCCCTGCTAAAGTTTACCGAGAGACTATCACGTCCATATTACCTCTGATATTACTCTCACCCAAACCCGTCATTTACATTCCAAAATGACGGGTCCACAAAGTCAGATGAAAAAACCTCTTTATTATTCCCCAAAAAAGAGCGAAAGTACATTAAAAAGCAAAAGCAAAAGTACATCATGAAGGAGGAGCGATCAAATCGTAAATCTGCTGTGCCAGTCTGGCCATCTTCTCATTCCTGGAGTCCAAAACGGCAGCTCGAGCTCGCTTCTATCTCGTCTCCTCATTATTCAAGCCGGATAAATCAGACAGAGAATGTGTAAGATCGGCGTGCATGGCACTCGCATGTGCCAAGTTCTGTTAAGCTTCTTCCATCTGGCTCTGTAACACATGCACTCCGGCGGCTGAAGCACGAGACTACTCCTTCGCTAAAGCGAGCTCAGCCTCCAACTTACTGACCCTCGCTTTATTTTTCTCATATTCAGCTTTACTCTTGGCCAACTGGGGAACAACACACTCTAAGAGGGTGTGCTCGTCACTCATCTCCTGCTGCCGCATCTCGAGGGACCTGCTCAGAGCTTCCAACTCTCCCAGCCTTGCAGTCAGCGAGTCATATTCATCCTGGACCAAATCGTCAACACTGCCTTGGGATAGCTGCGAGTATTCGTTAATGGGTTGCTCCAAACCATTAACTACCTCCGCCAGGGCGTCAGCTAAGCCAGTATCGCCAAGGTCCCTTATCGCCTCTATCGAAAACCGAGAGGACCTCTTCAGGCGCTCAAAGTTCAGATTCTTCTCCAACACCATTGATATTAGCATTTTCAAAGTGTTGTAGAAGATACTGGTATACTGCTCGATCAGCGCAGCTAGGCCCGAATGCACGCTGGGAGTGGCTGCAATATTGTCGAACCGCGCTCCAGAGGCGACCGCAATCGACGTGGCCACAGTCCTCATCTCGACAGGGGGTTCGACAAAAGAGGAAGCGCCAACACCAGACGAAGTAACCAGCATACTCGAAGGAGGCATTGTCGCAATGACAGGGTCATCCTCTTGAGGTATCGAAGCCTCGTCGGCAGGCGAGCCGGCACCCGAAGATGCTTCCCCTTCAAAACCAGGCACCTCCGTATCAACGCCAGGACCTGACACGGAGCCGAAGGACGCATATACATTGCCCTCCCCGAAGAGGTCGTCCCCTGAGAAGAAGACAAGAGGAAGTTAATGTCAAACATGATGTTAATTTTCCTAGAGAAGAGGCACGAAAAGACGACAGTGATGCTAGGCAAGCTGTCATACCTGGAGACAAGGGCCTGCTAACTGACACTGGCAAATACTCTTCCAGGTCTTTGCCAAGATCCACTTGAGGCTTGTCAACTGGAATCTTGTCAGAAGCGCTAACGGGCACGGCAGGGGCCTCTCCCAATGCTGATCCGGACAAAGGTATATGGAGTCTTATAACCATCCTCGAAGGCGACTTCGTTCCACTACCTGAAGCAGTAGCAGCGGTAGCAGCCTCCAGCTGAGATTCTCCGGCGCTACCGGCCAAGACTATAGAAGGTTCCTCTCTAAAAGGCGAGGAACCCCCAATCATAGAATCATCCCCGACATAGGGAGAAGCAGGCTCACTTCCAGGAGCCTCAATGCCAGGAATCTGGAGAGGACGAGTAACCATCCTCTTCGTCCTCTTACGAGGGGAAGACTCCTTCAGAGCGGAAGCCCTTTTTTTCCCGGAGACTACCAACGCCCCTGCAGGCGGAGGTATTTCACCCCTCGGTACCGATACGAGAGGCTCATCCGGAGTAGCGGACTCGTCACCCTCGTCAGAAGAAATCGAGGGGACTTCAACCCTTCCCCCAGGTTTGGAAGAGGGCACCCTAAAACTTCCACCCATATCAAAATCGCGATGGGAGGTGTTCGTTGCCACATAGAACTGGGCATATGAATGCAGGATGCGCAGCTCCGTGGAAGGTGTGACGAAGGGCACAATAAAAATTGCCCCGGTGTAGCCCATGATAAAATATCGCCATCCCCTCGCTCCATCGATGAGTCCACCTCTGGACCTGAAGCTGGTGACGGCGTTGCCCACATGCAACTGATCATACCCAAACTGCATGGCAAACCGACTAGGCAGGTAGGGTTCGAAGAAGCAGTGATCTTCACTTCTGTACAGCAGATGGGAAGGTCTAATGCAGACCAACCAATTGAAGGCTTCAGGAGAAAGAGTGGTCCTATCTCTACCTGAGTCCTCAAGCCTAATCCCCGATTGGTTGCAATTAACAGGGGGGACACTGCAAAGAAGCTTCCAGCTGTGACCGCAATGCAGCACCCGCCGACAGTCTAAAACTGTGAGCACATTTCAAGAGAATTTCTTATAATTCAGCAAGAAACTCCCCCCCAAGCTACTGCCGGAACCGGGAGACATCATCCGGGGGTTATGGAGAATTAACCATCCATCAAATACAGGTATGGTAATTCCACCCGGGGAAAGCTTTCACGCCGAGCTTCATCAGCGAGCAGCGCCTCAGTCATCGCCCTCAGGCCAGCTTGTATGCGGCACACCATGGCAGGGAGCAAGCCCAGTCTCGCACCAAACACCAGACGCACTGCAGGCCACAAGATATTGCAGTGAATACGATCCGCAGATGCGATACCGGGTACCACCAGTCGGCGCAGCCATATAGAGAGGAAGCCAGCCAGTTGAGCTTCCTTGGATAGAGCCCTGCGACAATACCTCAGATAGCTGTAGGCCTTAGTACCTGTAGGATATCTTCCTATCCCTTCGACGAGGATCTGATCCGGAGCCCTAGCTTCTTCCAGGAGATCGTCGACTTCCTGAGCAGTCAGCACGCTCAGAGGATTCACAGGCTCTTCCTTGACTTCCAAGACTTTCTTCGGCTGAGGAGCCTTAGCCCGGTAAAAAAAGAGGTAGGACGTCCATTTACTGGTGTGAGCCAAATCTGAAGGCTCAGCGTAGAAGGCGGTGCAAGCAAGGTAGTGGCACATCAGCTCCTGATACACTTCCACTACCCGAGGGTCTGAATCTCCCAACTCCCGGTTCGTGGGAACATACTCTTCGTACGGAGTATCCCCCATCGGCAGTCTCGAAATCTCTGCCATCTCGTGAAGGGCCAATCCCAACTCCCCCAGCAGAGTGGCGAAAGTCCCGGTGAGCGGAATATATCGCTCCATCAGTGCCAAAAATAGGTTAGGGTTAGGAGGCAACCCAACGCTGGTAGCACTCACAGCTGCCAACAGACCGATGTTCTCCAACTCGATCCAAAAATGCTCCAGGGCCCAATCAACTAAGCGAGCCCATCAAAGTTTTGTTGGGGTCATCCACCCGTTACATCGAGGATTTGCCTTGGGGTATACTCCTCCGCGCCCCATAAAATCATTGTAGAAGGTCGGCAATTGCACCAGCTGGAGCACCAAGCTGTCTTCACTAGGGACACTGCCCGGGTACAATCCCCTGAAAAATGTTACATGACCAGAAGGACGGCTGACAAATAGGCCAGACCCTTTCTGGTAGAAGATCTTCCCCGGCCTACCGTAAAGATCGGGAGTCAGCGTCCACGACATCCTCCTGGGATGAGTAGCATAGGAGAATGCCGAGATAGGATAATCTCTCGGCATCTTAGGCAGACTCAAGACCAACTTCCCGGCAGGGAAAACCCAGAGTTCTTTCTTTGGCTTCGTCTGGGACTGCTTATCAATCATGTCCCCAAAAAGAAAGGCCGACTTTATATACTGGTCCTCGTCTACATACGTCAAAGGCTCTCCATTAATCATGCTCAGCAGCATTCGCTCGCCCTGAGCCGATATCAGAATTGCCCTTCCTTCGGGGTACTGGGGCCCGGAGATAGAAAATGTCACGTGTGACAGATCCTCCAAATAGTTGGAGTACAGCATCCCGGCGGCAGAGCCTATCACTTCAGCCAGTGGAGACTCATGCAAGTTAACTACAAAAGCACCAGAAGAAACATGTCAGTTCCTAACTAGACATTTTGGGACTTGCAGCATCCGCAAAAAAGGAAAAACAACAGTCCGTGCTCTACGCCGAGACTGTGAAACTTGAGCCTTTACGCTGGAATCCATTTCCTTAAAAAAAACGTAAAATTCAAGGTTGGCAGTATACGGCCTGTGCTTTACGCCAGATTGATTAAATCGGGTTTTACGCCAGGATTTCCATCCACAAGCATAAAACTCAAATTTTAATGGTATACACCAAGTTTTCGGCGGTCAAAGCTTTTACGCTCAACTGCGAAAAAAAGGAGTTTTTATGCTGACACATTAGGAATGTGGGCGTAAAAAGATAAAACGTCTCCGTGCATCATCTTCCTCAAAGAGGCTATCAGCACAAAAGACGACTTAGTGCAGTCACGTTCAACATGTGCGAAGGATTTTTCAGTCGTTCTTATTCGTCCCAAAAGCTCTACCTATCAGCCCGGGTGCACTACTCGTCGGCGGGATGCTCGGCTCAGAATGGGGTTCGCCCTGTCCAACCGGAGGCACTCCTGCTTGGGCAGAAGAACGAGAAGAGGAATCAATCTTCTTTCCCTTAGAGGAGGAGGATTGCTTAGAGGCCATTACTGGAAACTATGAAGACTCAGAGAAGACTCGGAGAAGAGCTCGAACAGTCGGAGGCTTTCTTTCGTAGAAGACGGATGAAAAGTTTTTCTCTCAAAAAATATGGGATATATATAGAGTTCGGATGGACTCCTCGGACCCCGAACCAAATCTCCTAATTAAATATTCGGTTATGATTGGGTCCTACGTCAGTCTATTATTCAGAGACGACGGACAGTCAGCGAATTTGAAAAGTTTTTCGCGCAAAGCAGGTTAGCAGTTCTTACGCTAAGGAGCTTCCTATGCTCGACAGCAACAGATCTACGGTTTCACGCTCGCAAGCTATAAGTCTATGGTTTTACGCCCGGATGCCTTTATGCTCGGTAGCTTTTATGCTCGAGAGGCCACAATCCTACGACTTTATGCCGGCAGATAACAAATCGATGATCTCACGCTCGGTGGTGCTTAGTTTACGCTCAGAAGCAACAGATCCGCGACTTCACGCTCGGAAAAATTTCTTTTCAGAAGCTACAAATCAACAGTTCTACGCTAGGGAGCTTTCTACGCTCGATAGCTACGAATCTACGACTTTAAGTTCGACGGCTACAAGTCAGATTTTACGCCCAGATGCCTTTGTGCTCAGTAGCTTTTATGCTCGAGAGGCTACAAACCTACGACTTTACGCTCAGGAACTACAAGTCTATGATTTCACGCTCGATGGTGCTTAGTTTATGCTCAAAAGCTACAGACTAATGATTTCACGCTCCACGACTTCCCGTACATTTGAAGGATACGTTGGCCAGATCACACGTACATCTGAACGGTCCTCAAAAGCGGTCAATTGCAAAGAGTTCACACAGAAGATACTAGTTTTTGACCTCAAGATATCCCAAGTACCTGAAGCGGACAGAGTTCAACATTGAAAAACTACTCTTCTTTATGGGTCGATTCAAAGTTCATCCAGACTCCAGCCTGAAAATTTTATCTATCAAGATGGCAACTCAGTTTGACGGCCATTTCTCGACCCTGTTCCAAGGGATTTTTCAAAAAATCATTCTTGAAGATGATGTCTGAACAAAGAAATTATGTTCATCAGAAGCAGCAGTTCAGAATTCTATGCGGTTCCTCACTCCTAAAAATAGCAGGACAGTTCGAACACTCGAATGCTAAAGCGGCTTTCTACGCATCTCTAGTTATGCGTAAAAGACAGGACAAGACCTAGCACTCTTCCTAAACAGAGTCGGCGTAAAGAATCAGACGTGTCGAAGCTGCACATATTCAGACTTCACAGCAACGTATGGCAAGATGATCATATGAAGAAGCAAGGCAATTTTATTAAAAGATTAAAGTCATGATTACATATGAGGAAAATCCAATCTACAAGGGTTTTTTCTTCATTTTCATGATTACATCTGAGGGAAACCCCGTATACAAAGGGCTTCCTCATCATCGTCCGAAGATCGCACCGAGAAGCTGTTCTGACAGGTTCTCACATTGGTGAAGGTCTTCCTCTTCTTCCAAGAAGATGATCAGTGGCGGGAGGATACAAAACTGGGCATAGACCCATCCTCCAACAGAAGGAAAGCAGGGTAAATCTACTTTCCTACAGACCACCGCCATTCAAGCCGGCCTGTCTGCCTCTTATCCCCAGAGGTAACAGGAGAAGGTGCCACTTGCAAGCAGCGTGGTAGAAAATAATTCTTCCTCTCTCCCGGAGAACCGCCATACAAAGTTGCTGATTATCCCGAGCAAGGGAGCCTATGATATCCTTCCATGATCCATCGTTGCAGATGAGACTTGCTCGAAGACACCGTCTTTTTCGGCTCCTTACATGCTGGGAGAACATGGTCTTCTTCTTCCTCAGATCGACCCGACGGACTCCGGCGATCATCCTTGTGTGGCAAAAGGAATGCGGGAAGAACAGGTTAAACTCCTCGGCCTTTTATAGGCGAGAGAGGTCACACCGGTCCCCAATAAATCTGCCATAAAGTCAGCATCGACCGTTTCAACGCTCCATTCAGAAATGTTTTGAGTTACGAGGAGCGGTTCATGCTTCATTCAAAGCGTTCCAAATTTCGAAGAAATTTGAAAGCTTTGAAGGGGGGCTTGTAGAAGCATAAAAAATACGCTGGATAGCTCTACGCAACATGGTGATGCAGGGCAGCGTAAGCAGGGGACCTCAAGGCCATCAAGAGTGCAATGGAGCTTTTCCACTGAGCACGACGTAAAATATGATGGGGCCATCCGCGTAAATGCAGTATGTCCAGGCTGCTTCAGCGTAGACGGGGTGCTTCATCGCCTCCATGGCGTAAAACTTATCCGCTTTCATAGAAGCGTTAAAGCATACGATGAACGCTTTGTCTTTCCCGAAATGAACCTGTCAAGTCACGCAGTGAACCTGACATCTGACTCCTGGCAAAAAGTGCTACACGGCTACCCAGACGACGGCTGGAAAGATGGCAGACCACTAGGGACGCGCCCCACAGTATGATGGCGGATCTCTGCATTTAATGCAGAAGATTTGATTAAATATCACCGAACCGTCGTTTACTGACATCCCCTCAACGGAGACTGCTTTTACGCGTACAAGGGGATACGCTGCCTTCTTTTACACAGGCGAACGCAAACTATTTACGCTCCGCGGAGGACAAACAGACTACCACGTCAAAAGCTGCCATTTGAACAGGGCTCGAGGCACGTCTCTGCACCTAATGCTCAGAACGGTGGCAGGCCTTCGGAACACGTCTCTGCAATTAATGATGATGGCGGATCTCGGTATTTAATGCGAGAGATTTGATTATATCCCCAAGAGCCGTGATTTCGGCTAAAAACGTCCACATCACCTCGGCTTCTACATTCAGCTTTTGTGACTACTCGGCCTCTACGACCACTCTGGCACGTTACGCGACGGCTTCTACGCCCATTCAGCTTCTGTGCCCGCTCATCTTCTATGCCTCCTCAGCTTCTATGCTCGTTCGGCTTCTATGCTCATTCGGCCTTCTATGCTTATTCGGCTTCTATGCCATCAGGCTTCTATGCCTACTCGGCTTCTATGCCTACTTGGCTTCTACGCCATGGTGACAGATATTGGCTTCTATGCCAACCTCTTCTACACAAGGGATACCTACCTACGTGGCTTCTACGCCGTGATCTTCGTAGCGATTATACTCGTTTTGTCCCTTAGTTGGACCCGTGTCACACGCTCATTCAAAAGATCATCTATACGCAGGCTTTGGTTATTTTAACCGTTGTATAAAAGGGTGTTGTACTTCCCACTACTCGGTTTCTATACCGATTGAGTGGTCACTGTCACCAAAACTCTATAAATAGAGACCTCTATCAACAGAGGAACAGGTCAAAAAAATCGAACAAGGTCGAGACTTTAAAAATCGAACAAGGTCGAACCTCCAAAGAGATCGAACCACGGGTCGAAACATTGGAGATTGAGGAGAGATCGGAGAGTCTTTGAGAGAGAGAGAGAGAGAGAGAGAGAGAGAGAGAGAAGCATCCAGAGCTCAGGCAAAGAGTAGCGATCGACGACGTTGGCATCGTGCATCCATCCTCTTTCGCCACCTACGAAGCTGCTTTTCGTCTTCCACGACACTTCTTCACCATCGTGTAGTCCAAGGGCTAAAGTGATCGACTGCAGATTAGACACCTATAGCAATCATCTACCCAGATTAAATTAATTATACTCCCACATCCTCGTATAGGATCAAATTGTACAAGTTTGTTTGTAAGCCAAAGAAGGCGGGTTTCGTACAAACCTCGTATTATATATATTTCGTTCTTTCGTTTAATACCACAAACACACCTGGCACCAAGTCTATAGAAAATTCAACATCTCGATCTGGCGGCAGTCCTGGCAATTTTTTAGGAAACACATCCAAGAACTCTGTTATCAAAGGATGTGGCAACTCCTTGTCTTCCACCATAGCTCCATAAATAATGCCTTCTTTCTGCTCCGCAGCTCCTCTAGCAAACTCAAACTCTGGCTCTCCTGGAAGACCAAACAAAACTCTACCTCCTCTATAATCTATCCTAGCACGGTGCCTATTCAACCAATCCGTCCCGAGTACAATGTCGTAGCTCGAAAGTGGTATTACAAGTAGACCGCACTCAACACCCAGTCTCCCAGAGTAACTCTCCGATCCTTGCAAATATTATTAACCAGGATAATGCCTCCCCCAGTCATGATCTTGCAAGTCCTAAGCAAAGACTCAGTTACCAAACCATGCTTAAGAGCAAAAGAAACAGATACAAAACTATGGAAAGCACCACTATCAAACAAAGCTAAAGCTGGAAAAAAATTAAGAAGAATAAAACCTGCGATGACATCTCTAGTGGGTTCATCCTCCTCAATGGTCATAGCAAATGCTCGTCCCTATCGAGCACCTCCCTGCTGCTGATGTTGGACAAAATGCTACTGCTGTGTCGGAAGTGGTCCCCTCGGCTGTACTGCAGGTGGTCTCGTCTATGCCCTCGAAGCTGAAGCTGCTCCCTGAACTGCACGACGAGGACACTCCCTCGATTGATGCCCTTCAGTACCACAATATAAACAAACTCTAGCTTCCTCCAGCAAACTTTTCAGATTTGGCCGGGCTTCTTGCAGTAGTTGCATAGAGCTTGCTGTAACTGTCTCTACTGCTGAGGTACCTGATGAAAAGATGCTCTAGCTGGAGTCTGGTTCTGCTATGGCTGTTGGAAGTTCTGGACTGGAAATGAGGACGTTTGGCAGATACTGTACTGTCGTTGGCCCCCAGAAAAGAATTATGGTCTCTTTTGGTCTTCAAACCCAACTACTGCTCAACCTTGCGTGCCTCCGCAAGTATCTTCGAGTATGTCTCATAAAAAGACGGAATAAAATTTTTTACTTCCCAGTTTAGACCCTCACAGAAACGAATAGCTCGAACCTCCGGCTCTCTCACTAGATACTCCATAAATCGGCTCAATCTGTCGAACTCTGCAGCGTACTCCTCCATAGAAATGCTCTCCTGAATGAGACTCTCAAACTGTCTCCCCAAGTCTAGCATGTCTGCCCGGGCGAAAAACTTTTTCTTGAAAAGGTCCTTGAATACCTCCTAAGATTGTCCTGCGTCAACCAAAACTGGCTCATTCCTGAACCAAGTGCGAGCGACATTGAACAGTTGAAGTCCTACCGCCTCAACCTTTAGATCCTCAGAAAGACGGGACACCCTCATAAGACACTAAATGTCCTCGAGCCAATTATCAGCATAGACGATGCCCTCCGTCCCCTTAAAACCCCTAGGCTCCAGTTTTTTGAAGTCCTGAATGTTGCCTGGCCGAAGCTGAGCAACCTGAGGAACATCCTACTGCTGGATCAGAACTCCTCTCTCAACTACAGCACGAGCAAGCTGATGAGCACTCTCGATGCCCTGTTGTAGAATATCGGTCTGCCTCTGATGTGCCTCTGACTGAGCCCTCTGTGCCTCGAGCATCTCACAAAATAGTGTAAACATCTGTGACACCTCTGCTGGCATAGGAGGTAGAGGTGGAAGCCCCTCAGATACAGCTGGCATAGTCCTCTGAGTAGGTGGTGGACCTCCAAAAGCAGCTGACACTCCAATCACCGGAGAAGTGACTGGTACAGGCCCTCGGGATGTCGCAGACCTCTCAGAAACTGCTCTCCCCTGCTGCGATCTAGTCTTAGGCGGCATCCTGAGACAAAGCAAAATAAAGAATTAATATGGCACAAGATGTAAGACATCAAGGAAAGGACACTTTAAGAGATCAAGTATCAATATCAAAGGAGAATAGTTGAATTAAAAGAATTTTCCTAGGTGTAATTGAGTATCTCAGCCTATTTCCTATATCCTATACCAGGTTCGCAGTAGTACAACTAAATTATCGCACTACTATGATATCATATACTTTGTAAAGCTAGACCTGCATGGGCTACCACCAAAAATATGTTACGACCCACACCCGGTGTAAGGGTACAAGTCAGAAATAACGCCCAGCCTACATCGCAGAATCGGCGGTAGAACGCTGTCTAGATAATCTATCTAACAATATAATGAACCACCAATAATAATAATATACTCAATCACAAAACTAAGATATAAATAAGCACGAATCAGATAAAGAATAGAATAGTCATAATACAACTCATGAGTCTAAAGTAATACATCAATGAGTCTGAAGAAATAACAGGCATAAGCTGGAGACAAATCCAGTACAATAGAATACTACGAAGCTACAACTCCTGGGTCAACTGTCTCAGTTGGGATAAGTCCCTCCTGAGCCAGGGTCTCAGAATCTAAACCCATAACATCCTGGGGTCCATAATAGGTAGGGTACCACTCCTCAGTGTCATCTAGAAAAATATATCCAGTCAGGAAAGGAGCAGAGTATATCTCTAACAGCAGTTCTAATCAATGATAAAAACTATGTAACAGTAAATAGCTATAGATAAACAAGATGCATAATAGATACAAGAGATATATATACAATAAGGAAATACTGGAAATAAATACAATAATGAACAATATGCCAATGAAATAAGAATACTAATGACTAAGTGTGTGAGTACTAGCTAAAAATGTGATTGGCTTGGGCAAGATGCAATGTGGCCTGGCTAATTATATGTGCGGTGTATGTCACAACCCGCATCAAAAAAATTGGGCATGAGTCGTGGGTACGACCAGCCTACGCCGCAGAATCGACGGTAGAATGCTGTAAAAGTTCATTCTCGGTCAACAATATCTATCTCACAAAACCTGTCAATATTCTCTCCAAAAGGAGGGCAACCATGCAATATATATATAAATACTTAATCATAATAACTAGGGGAAGAGTAAAAGCACGATATGATAGCAAAAGGAAACAAGAACCAAAGAGCAAGACAATATCCAAATACAGTCCAAGTCTATAATATCTTACAGTAGCAAAATAATAAGTACAATCATCCAAAATATCAACTGAAAACAACCCAGGAAACCCACCTAGCTAACTAGGGCGCTAAAGGCGTCTCCTCGACGGGCTCCTCCTCAGTCTCGGGGTCGCAACACTCCTCGATACCCGGCCCGTAGAATGTCGGGCAGAAATCCTCAGGATCCTCTGGAAAAAATATGCCCAGTCAGGACTGGAGCGATGTACATAACTCTGAAAGCAACTCCAAATACATGGTAAGGTGTATATGACTAGCAATAGAAAAGTATACAAGATGCACAAGAAATAAATATATGATGGAGCAGAAAAAGTAGCTGCAATTTAAACTGGAGAACAATACAAGTAGTGCAGAAGCAACTGCATGTGAGTAAACATGAATACTAGCTAAGTTCCTTGAGCACAAGTTCGTTATGTGATCGACTTAGGTTACACATGAATAAACTATGATAACTCCGTTATGCGTGAATTGCATAACGGACATACACATGAATACTGTTTGGCTTTGATCACATAACCAACTCCTACTCCCCTCCCCACTAATACTCTTGGATCCAACCATGACACGCTACGTACATGATAAATAGCTCGCGCACATGATGGCGAGAGCACAAGAAGCATATGATAGTACATGAGAATCAATATCCGAAGCACATAATAAAATACACGTGATAGAGTACCCGCTAAACACGGTAAGGGGATAGCATCTCATGACGGGATCCACTAGTACCAGCTCGTGTAACAATGTATCAGAATTAAGTATTTTAGTTCTAGAACAGGTGATATAAACGCTATCATAAAATGGAAACTATCAGAGGTAGGTACTCGTCTGACGTCCTGAGCAACTGATGAGGATCGAGATCCGGACCGGCGTCGCAAGAACCTATTATAAAAAGCAAGATTAAACAGGGTTCTATGGATTCAAACTGATATAAAATAACTAAAAACAGGCTTCTAGGGCTATTCTAGGTCTAACGGGTCAAACCGATGAAATTCGGATAAAAAAGTCAACCCGGGTCCAAAAAGTTAACTCTGGGTCAAAACTAGGTCAAACGTTGACTTTTACGGTCAACGAGGACAATTATGGTCAAAGCTAGGTCAAACTAGGGTGCCCCTAAAATTTTAGGTCAAAACTAGCTTATTAAGCTAGTAAACTCTCAAACTCGCCTCCTCGAGATACCGGGATACCCTCGGTATCCGATACCTCAACCTAGGCTACGCACCCCACCTAAACCCGCTAAAACCTATGCTAGCACGCGTAAATATATATACCAATACATAAAAACCTATCTCTAAACTTAAACCTAGACAATTGCTCAAAAATCTCGCTCGAAACTCAATACCTTGGATATCTCAAGGTATTAAGATACCTTGATATCTCAAGGTATTGAGATATCCTCCAATAACCCTCTAACTACCACTCTAGCTAACTATCTAAGAATATAAACATATACCTAGTTATATGTATAGGCTAATATATATATATATATATATATATATATATATATATATATATATATATATATATATATATATATATATATATGCATGTAGATATCTAGGTATATATGTATATATATATATATATATATATCCACAAACAACTTATACACATATACCTTACCTCAAATATATATATATCTATATCTAGTATCTATATATTTATCTAACTATATGTATACATATCTATACACATAGATAGATATAACTATATATCTATCTATATGTCTATCTATCAATCTACCTATCTATTATATATCTATCTATCAATCTAACTATCTATTCATATATCTATCTATCAATCTATCTATCTAACTATATATCTATCTATCAATCTATCAATCTAACTATCCCTCACTCTCCCTTGCTACCTGCCTCACCTAGCTGCCACTGCAGCGAATGCTGTATACGTTGTTGCTGCTAGTGCTGCTGCTGTCACGACCCGCACCCAGATTTTGGGATACGAGTACGTGGGTACGTCCAGCCTACGCCGCAGCATCGGCGGTAGAACGCTGTCTAGGTCACAATACTATCTAATCATTCTCACACGAGCATCCAACTCCATAAGGAATCACATATATCATAATATAATATGAAATACTCAATCACATAAACTAAAGCACGATAAGATATCGAAGAAATAAATAAATCAAAATGCAACTCAAGCCTAAAATAGAAATAATCTAACTTAACAGTAATATCCAAGTCTCAATAAAGTATGCCGGAGACAAATCTGGTACCAAAAACTGCTAAAAGAAACTAACTAAATAACTAGTGATCCCGACTAGACCTCCCGGGAATCACACCTGTGCTACCAAGTCCAAGTTTGCAGCTACTCTTCCTGTGGTCCATAATATGTCGGACACCAGTCCTCTAAGGCGTAGTCTGAAAAAATATTTCCAGTCAGGATGGAGCAAAGTACATCTCAAATAACAGTTCTAATTAATTGATAAGGACTATAAAACAATAAATAGATGATGCTATATACTGAGAGAAGGTAATAAATAAATATAATGGCAAAATAAAGAGACAGGCAATATAAGCAAATATGGTACAGTCAGTGCATATATAAAATGAAGAGAACGAGGTACAATATCATATACGGTGATGTAGTAAATGAACTAAAATAGAGAACTGTATCTATTCTAAGTGTTTGAAATTGTAGTTTCAAAATGTGATCGACTTGAGAACTTGTTCGATGACTACATGGCCTGGCTAATCATACGTGAGGTGTATGATTAACACCGTTCAATGTCTACACTTTTACGATAGGTATTTTGATCACATCTCTCACTAGCAATTTCTCCACCCCCAACTAGTACTGTGGATCCAATCATGATACGTCACGATACACGATCAGTGTCCAATATATCATGTACAATGTCTAATATCAATGTCTAATGTCAATGTCATGTACAATGTCAATACGATAACCAATGTAACATCTCATGACTAAAGATCCAATCTATATACTAGTCCGTGTAGCATAGTGTCAAGAGTCAGATGTAACATTTCTAAATACTGGAATTATAAAAATTATCAAATAATAAAAATTATCAGAGAATGTACTCGCCTGTGGTCCTTAGCTGGTATGAATCAGAGTCCAAGTCACAGTCCAAATAGCCTATGTATTACAAATTTACCATGTCAAAAGATAATTTATTTTAATTTATTTAATTCTGGAATAATTACTCTAAAATCCTATTTTAATCTTATTATTCTGATTTTTAGGTTAATTCCTAAATTTTGTCCAAAGGAACTGAATTTTATCAACTCGAGACTCATGGCACGTAAATCGAGGCGATCTATTGACTGAAAAGTCAACCGACACAAACTCAACTTTTATGCATGATTTCCTGTAGATTTCAGCATCAAAAACATGATAGAATTTACGGCTCGTCCGAATTTAAATTCGTTTGGGAATTATGGCACATACAAATTCCGTATCGTGCACCGATGATTAAATTCTAACCTAGAAGTTCTACAGAATTTATAGTATATAAATACTTCGAAATAAATTCTAGGAAAAACATATGTCAATGATATCGATATTAGCTTTCCAAAACTTTAAACGGTTCATTATTCTGATTCCTGGTTCTCCCGGAATCGCGAAAATATCAAAACGCATCTATTTTAGGACATGCTGTGTTCTACGAATTTTCCAGAATTTAATACTCATAATTTCGTAAAAAATTTATATAATCAGAAAGCTAACCTCAATATCATTCTAACGCAAGAAACTAGGCCTCGTTTGGAGTCCGAAGCTATGCGCAATGGCTTCTGAAAAATGAAGGAACCCTAGATGGCAATTCTCTCAAATCTCTCTCTCTCTCTAAAATAATGGGATAATTGGGGTTATTATATTATATATATATATATATATATATATATATATATATATATATATATATATATATATATATATAGATGTACCTGCGGCTGAATGGATATCTATAGGCTGACACATGTCAGAATCTGATTGGATAATTTTATTTATATTATTTATTTTTGATTTGCCTTTATCAAAATATTATTTAAGTCATTTTAAATCTAAATAACTCAAAATAAATAATAAAAATAATCATAAAAATCTAGAAAAATTACAGAAAATATATTTTGAACCTAAAAACCCTAAAAAATATTTGGGATAATTTTATATTCATAAATTTCCTACCATAATTAGGAGAAGCTCTAAAAATTAGTTTTACATATTTAAATAAAAATAAATAGTAAATATATTCCAACAATTCTGAAATAATTCTAGAAAATATATAATAATATTATAAACACTAAAAAATTTATGTGGGTCTATTCTATATACCTGGGATTGCAGAATAAATTCTAGAAGTCCTAAAAATTAGTTATTAGTCAAAATAACTCCCAATAAATACTAAAAATATTCAAAAAATTCCCAGAAAATTGTAGAAAATATATTGGACTATTTAGAGCCTGAAATAAAATTTGGAATATTTTTAGTTAAGTTTGACCCTAAAATAAATTTTTGAAAGTCCTAGAAAATTAGGGTTACTAGTTTTTAATTAACTAAAAATTATGAAAAAAAAACCCACAAGCCCCAAATTAATCTAAAAATAACATTTAGGCTAGAATTTCAGGATACGGAGGTTACAAGTCTACCCACCTTAAAAAAAATTTCGTCCTCGAAATTTAAAATCCTCAATTGTTTTATTTATTACCATCAAAATTAAATTCATCAAATTATATAATCATGAACTAATCCATATTGTTACTTCACAATATTTCTCAAAATTCTATAAATATCATATCCCTAAAAATCTTCAAATATAAAATCAAATTACATTCTTATCACAATCTCCTCCAAAATTTTAAGTTAATAACGAATACAAGAATTTAATATTCAATCCTCTAATTGAAATCCAATCAATACATATTTATAAAATTTAAAAATCGCATCCCAAAAATTAAATTCAAACACTAATCCTTTAATGATCTTACTCCTCTAATTTAAACCCAATCAATACATTTTATAAAATTGAATCTTATCCCAAAATTTGAATTCAACACTAATCCATTTGTGTTCTTATTCCTCGATTTTTTTCCACATAATACTCAACGATGTAATGCTTATGAAACCTCCAATACAATATTCAAAATATAAGTTCATAACTTGCAGTCCAATAAATATATTGATAACCTTCTTAAATTTCTCAAAATTCAATGATAAATTCAATCATTTCATAATCTTCATAAAAATCAATGATTTAACAAAATCGTCAATTCTGCCATATTAAATTCCTAACTCTTTATTTAATTTAATATTTTTTCCTCAAAATTTATGGCACCTTGTCTCTCATTGTCAAGTCATAACCTCTTCGTTAATCTTTACTACAGTCAAATTCTCAACAATCAAAGTCAAAGAGAAATCTACCTACAATCATACAACATGCAATCTAAGAAAAATATGTATGGTTATGGTGTCTTTTGTCATGGTATTGCATTCTCTGTCAGGGTGTACTATTAACTACATTCTAATAAGAAAATCATGAATACAAACTACGGTACTAAGGAATCAATCAAGGCAATAGATACTATATCATCAAGGAAGGACAATAAAAATTTTAAAGGAAGCAATATTCATGAGGAATAAGGATAACAAGATAAATAGATTAGAATGTTCCTAGTTGTGATTGAGTATTCGCTCTCATCCTAGTATCCTATGTCCTATATCCTATCGCAGGCATGCAGTAGTATAACTAAGACGTCACACTACCACGACATCGCTCTAATTGCGAAGTCTGACCTGCATGGGCCACCACTAAAAACATGTCACGACCCGCACCTAGATTTTGGGACACGAGTACGTGGGTACGTCCAGCCTACGCCGCAGTATCGGCGGTAGAACGTTGTCTAGGTCACAATACTATCTAATCATTCTCACACGAGCATCCAACTCCATAAGGAATTACAGATATCATAATATAATATGAAATACTCAATCACATAAACTAAAGCACGATAAGATATCGAAGAAATAAATAAATCAAAATGCAACTCAAGTCTAAAATAGAAATAATCTAACTCAACAGTAATATCCAAGTCCCAATAAAGTATGCCGGAGACAAATCCGGTACCAAAAACTGCTAAAAGAAACTAACTAAATAACTAGTGATCCCAACTAGACCTCCCAGAAATCACACCTGTGCTACCAAGTCCAAGTTTGCAGCTACTCTTCCTGTTGTCCATAATATGTCGGACACCAGTCCTCTAAGGCGCAGTCTGGAAAAATATTTTCAGTCAGGATGGAGCAAAGTACATCTCAAATAACAGTTCCAATTAATTGATAAGGACTATAAAACAATAAATAGATGATGCTATATACTGAGAGAAGGCAATAAATAAATGCAATGGCAAAATAAAGAGACAGGCAATATAGGCAAATGTGGTACAGTCAGTGCATATATGAAATGAAGAGAACGAGGTACAATATCATATACGGTGATGTAGTATATGAACTAAAATAGAGAACTGTATCTATTCTAAGTGTTTGAAATCATAGTTTCGAAATGTGATCGGCTTGGGAACTTGTTCGATGACTACATGGCCTGGCTAATCATACATGAGGTGTATGATTAACACCGTTCAATGTCTACACTTGTACGATAGCTATTTTGATCACATCTCTCACTAGCAATTTTCCCACCCCCAACTAGTACTGTGGATCCAATCATGACACGTCATGATACACGATCAATGTTCAATATATAATGTACAATATCTAATATCAATGTCTAATGTAAATGTCGTGTACAATGTCAATACGATAACCAATGTAACATCTCATAACTAAAGATCCAATCCATATACTAGTCCGTGTAGCACAGTGTCAAGAGTCAGATGTAACATTTCTAAATACTAGAATTATAGAAATTATCAAATAATAAAAATTATCAGAGAATGTACTCGTCTGTGGTCCTTAGCTGGTATGAATCAGAGTCCAAGTCACAGTCCAAATAGCCTATGTATTACAAATTTACCATGTCAAAAGATAATTTATTTTAATTTATTTAATTCTAGAATAATTACTCTAAAATCCTATTTTAATCTTATTATTCTGATTTTTAGGTTAATTCCTAAATTTTGTCCAAAGGAACTGAATTTTATCAACTCGAGACTCATGGCACGTAAATCGAGGCGATCTGTTGACTGAAAAGTCAACTGACACAAACTCGACTTTCATGCATGATTTCCTATAGATTTTAGCGTCAAAAACATGTTGAATTTATGGCTCGTCCGAATTCAAATTCGTTTGGGAATTATGGCACATACAAATTTCGTATCGTGCACCAATGGTTAAATTCTAACCTTGAAGTTCTACAAAATTAACAGTACATAAATACTTCGAATTAAATTCTAGGAAAAACATATGTCAATGATCTCGATATTAGCTTTTCGAAACTTTAAACGGTTCATGATTCTGATTCCTGGTTCTCCCAGAATCGAGAAAATATTAAAATGCGTTTATTTTTGAACATGTTATGTTCTACGAATTTTCCAGAATTTAATACTCATAATTTCGTAAAAAATTTATATAATCAGAAATCTAACCTCAATATCATTCTAACGCAAGAAACTAGGCCTCGTTTGGAGTCCGGAGCTATGCGCAATGGCTTCTGGAAAATGAAGGAACCCTAGATGGCAATTCTATCAAATCTCTCTCTCTCTCTAAAATAATGGGATAATTAGGGTTATTATATTATATATATATATATGTACCTATGGCTGAATGGATATCTATAGGCTGACACATGTCAGAATCTGATTAGATGATTTTATTTATATTATTCATTTTTGATTTGCCTTTATCAAAATATTATTTAAGTCGTTTTAAATCTAAATAACTCAAAATAAATATTGAAAATAATCATAAAAATCTGGAAAAATTACAAAAAATATATTTTGACCTAAAAACCCTAGAAAAATATTTGAGATAATTTTATATTCATAGATTTCCTACTATAATTAGGAGAAACTCTAAAAATTAGTTTTACATATTTAAATAAAAATAAATAGTAAATATATTCTAAAAATTCTAAAATAATTCTAGAAAATATATAATAATATTATAAACACTAAAAAATTTATGTGGGTCCATTATATATAACTGAGATTGCACAATAAATTCTAAAAGTTCTAAAAATTAGTTATTAGTCTAAATAACTCCCAATAAATACTAAAAATATTCAAAAAATTTCCATAAAATTCTAGAAAATATATTTGACTATTTAGACCCTGAAATAAAATTTTGGAATATTTTTAGTTAAGTTTGACACTAAAATAAATTCTTGAAAGTCCTAAAAAATTATGGTTACTAGTTTTTAATTAACTAAAAATTATGAAAAAAAATCCACAAGCCCCAAATTAATCTAAAAATAATATTTAGGCTAGAATTTCAGGATACGGAGGTTACAGCTGTTGCTGCTGTGTGCACAGCAGCGCATTGTGCACTGCTCCCCCCTCGCTGCACGCTGTCCCCCCCTCGCTGCACGCCTCACACACACACGACCACACACACACACAATCACACATACACACACACACACACATATATACATATATATATATACAACTATATATATATATATATATATACACACACACTAATACATATATACTTACACACACATATACACTTATGTATATAAGTACACACACACACAAACATATACACACGCACATATATATATATATATATATATATATATATATATATATATATAGACACACGTATTTATATATATACACACACAACCCATATATATATATACATACACACACACACACACACACACACACACACACACACACACATATATATATATATATATATATATATATATATATATATATATATATATATATATACACACACACTCACATAGATCTATATACACAATCATATATATAAATACACACACATATATAGATATACAAACACACACACATAAATATATAAATATATATACATATATACATTTACACACATACATATATATATATATAAACTTATATATATACAACACACAACAACACAACATAACACACAACCACGCACACAACACAACACAACACACAACCACGCACACAACACAACACAACAAAAGCACGCCCAACGACCCACACGCACACGAATACATATATATATATATATAATATAACCCGAGAACTCTAACACACACTTCCCGAAGCTAACCCAACATGCGCACAAGTCCAAAATGAAGAAACCAAGTCAAAATGGCCTTTCGGTCATTTCGACAAATACGTGGTGTACGGTTCGCAAAACCTCCTGAAACGCACACCAAACCAACTCAGAATCGGCCCAAAATTTACCCACGGGCTCTAAACGATGTCTAGATCCTAGAAAAAAATGCTAACTCATCGATTCTAGGTCCGTGGCAAAAATGCGCATGCACTTAGAATTGACGACGACGAAAACCTAAAATTTGCCCGAAACGCCCGTTTCTCCGCGATACGGCTTCACGTGTCCGAATGGAGACACACACTAACCCTCAAGACACCCGACAACGCCTACCTAGGTCCGTCTAACCTAGGACATCATCAAAAATTGGGCCAATCTCGGATTCCACCCGAAATTGACACAAAACCTAGTGTGAAAGTCTCCAAACTCAACCAAGCTAGTTCCAACTTCCTCCCACAGATAGGCTTAGGGTCTAGGAAGGTTCTAAACCACTAATTACACTATATAATAGCAATTAGTAAGAGGAAAGTTAAGGTTTACCTCTTGGGAGTTGGAATCCCAAGGCCAAAGTCTTCAATTCACTTGAAATCACCTCCCTCAAGCTCCAAGCCTCCAAATCTAGCCTCCACACTAAGTCTAGGCTCTAAACACCTAGGTTGGGGGGAAATATAGGGTTAGAGTTCATATCCATAAAGAATAGAAGAAGAAAAAGGAGAAATGGAGTACTTACTTGAACTTGGAAGAAGAAAAGAAGAAGAAATGGAGAATGGAGAAGAAGAAGAAGAAGAAGAAGAAGAGGAAGAAGAAGAAAAAAAAAAAGGAATGGGGAGGGGGCTGCTGTGTGCTCAGAAATGGGGGTTAGAATAGGGCCGGCCATGTGTAGAACAGGGGTTTCCATAAACTCCAAATGACCAAAATGCCCTCCCTAACTTGGGTTTTGGGTTCGGAATTCCAAAAGCACTCAAACTAACTCCCAATCTCTTCAACTAACCCAATAAAAATATAATAAATATTCTAAACCCAAAAATAGGTCTCACAAGGGTGTGGGTTGGATCGGACATGGGTCCACTAGGGTCTAACATGGGTTCAGACTAGCCAAAATCCTAAAACAATCAATAAAAAAATAATACAATCATCAATTAAATATAAATATAATTAATTATAAATAATACACAATTTACCAAAGAAAAATAAATAAATAAAACCCTATTTTCTAGAATCGGGTAGTGACAAGCCTACCCTCCTTAAAATAATTTTGTCCTCGAAATTAAAAGACGAAACTAGGACAAGAATGCAAAGAAAAGAACCATACCTCAGGGCTCAAAAAGATAGGGGTATCGCTCGCGTATTTCATCCTCCCTCTCCTAGGTCGACTCACCTGGAGAGTGATGCCTCCACGCGACACGAACCAAGGAAATAGTTTGGTTCCTCAATACCTTCTCCCGCCGATCCAGAATCTCCACCGGCTGCTTTGGATAGCTAAGAGTAGGGCCCACCACGATCTCTGAGTGATCTAATACGTGACTGGGATCCGCTACGTACCGTCTCAACTGCGACATGTGGAACACATCATGAACTCCCTTAAGCGTAGGCGACAAATCTAGCCTATACGCCACAGCGCCGACCCTCTCAAGGATACGGAAGGGTCCGATGAAACGTGGGCTAAGCTTTTCGCCTCCACCGAAGAGAATAGTGCTCCACGTCAGAAAAATCCTCAGGAACACCAGATCTCCAACCTAGCACAAACAAGGTCTCTACACTTAGTCTAAAACAAGCAATCACAAGCTAACACAAGAACAAAATCTAGATTTTAGGCTATACCTCGAACTCCAAAGGTCTCCGGTGGCTATCGGCCCAATGTCGCTGCCTGTCCTGCGCCACCCGAAGTCTAACTGTAATAAGCTTGACCTTCTCCGCTGCATCAACCACCATCTCTGGGCCAAGCAAAGCTCTCTTGTCTACATCATCCCATGATAACGGAGTGCGACACCTCCGTCCATACAATGCCTCGAATAGTGATATCTTGATACTGGCTTGGTAGCTGCTGTTGTAAGCATACTCTACCAAGTGTAAGTGATCCTCCCAAGAGCCTCCGAAATCCAAAACACAATTGTGAAGCATGTCCTCAAGTGTCTGAATGGTCCTCTCTGACTGACCATCTGTCTGTGGGTGATATGCACTACTAAACTTGAGCTGGGTGCCCAAGCTAGCCTGCAGACTCCTCCAGAAATACGAAGTAAAGTGACTGTCCCGATCTGATACTATGCTCACAGAAACTCCATGCAGTCTGACTATCTGGCGCACATACATCTCTGCTAGTCTCTCTGTAGATGTACCCACTTTGAATGGTAGAAAGTGGGCCGATTTGGTCAACCTGTCTACGATGACCCAAATCGTATCCTTCCCGCCTGGAGAACGAG
Source organism: Iris macrosiphon (assembly GCA_036927795.1). NCBI lineage: Eukaryota > Viridiplantae > Streptophyta > Magnoliopsida > Asparagales > Iridaceae > Iris > Iris macrosiphon. The sequence goes on along the minus strand of JAYESA010000002.1, from coordinate 93,861,187 downwards.
GAAGTCCAAAAACAAAATCCATGGTCACATACTCCCATTTCTACTCTGGAATGGGTAACGGCTGGAGCAAACCTCCTGGCCTCTGCCTCTCCGCCTTCACCTGCTGGCACACTGAGCATCGGGATACAAAGCGCGCTACCTCCCACTTTATCTCGTACCACCATACATGCTCTCTTAGATCCCTATACATCTTGTTGGCACCTGGATGCATAGAGTACTGGGATCGATGCGCCTCCTGAAGAACCTCCTCACGTAACGATCCACTCGGCACACACAACCTGGTACTGTGCCGCAATGAACCATCATCAACAATGGTAAAGTCATCTAACAATCCAATCTGAACCTGCGCCCTGATGCTCCTCAGGAACTCATCCTCAAACTGTGTAGCCCTGATCCGGTCTACCAACTATGACTGAATCAGCAGTCCCCACATCTGCATCTCAACTCTAAGCACTATCACCTCAATGCCCAAGCTCTCTAGATCTGCCAGAAGATAACAATCTGTAGTCAGTCACATAGCTACCGGATACCTGCTCAACGCATCCGTAACTATGTTTGCCTTCCCTGGATGGTACTGCAATAATATGTCAAAGTCTTTCATTAACTCCAACCATCTCCTCTGCCTCATGTTCAGCTCTTTTTGGGTAAACATATACTTCAAGCTCTTGTGGTCTGTGAAGATCTTCATACGCTCTCCGTATAAATAGTGTTTCGACAATTTCAGAGCAAAGATAACCGCTGCCAACTCTAAATTATGGGTAGGGTAGTTTTTCTCACAAGGACGTAATTGCCTAGAAGCATAGGCAATCACCCTTCCATTCTACTACAACACACAATCCAGTCCCTTTCCCGATGCATCACTATAGATAGTGAATCCTCCAGATTCTGATAGCAACGTCAACACTGGAGCTGTCGTCAACCTCCTCTTCAGCTCATCAAAGGCGATCTGGCACTCCTCTGACCAAAAATACTCCATGTCCTTTCGGGTCAGCCTAGACATCGGCTCTGCAATTCAGAAAAAATTCTGAACAAATCTCTTGTAGTAACCTGTCAGTCCCAGGAAACTCCTGACCTCTGCTACTGAACTCGGAGCTCTCCATGCCTCAACTGCCATGATCTTCCTCGGATCCACAGAGATCCCCTCTCGAGTCACCACATGACCAAAGAATTCAACCTTGTTAAGGAAGAACTCACACTTTGAAAGCTTTCCATAAAGCTTCTCCTTTCTGAGAGTCTCCAACACTATCCTCAGATGCTCCACTGGGGTCTTCGAATACACCAAGATGTCATCTATAAATACCACCACAAACCTGTCTAGATGCTGATGGAACACCTTGTTCATCAGATTCATGAACACTGCAAGGGCATTAGTCAACCCAAACAGCATCACCATGAACTCATACTGTCTATACCTGGTTCCAAAAGCTGTCTTCGGAATATCCTCCCGCCTGACCTTCACCTGGTGGTAGCCTGTCCTCAGATCAATCCTGGAAAATACCCTCACTCCATTTAACTGGTCAAAAAAATCATTAATACGCGGCAGCGGATACTTGTTCTTGATTGTGAGGTTATTCAGAGCCCTGCAGTCGATACACATCCGTATTGACCCATCTTTCTTTGGCACAAAATGTACCGGAGCACCCTACGGGAAAGAACTAGATCTGATAAATCCCTTGTCCTGAAGCTAATCCATCTGCTTCTTCAACTCTATCAGCTCACTGTTGCTGACTCTATAGACGTGATAGGATATCGGCTCCGTACCTGGCACCAAGTCTATAGAGAACTCTATATCTACGTCCGGAGGCAACCCTGGAAACTCCTCTGGAAAGACATCCATGTACTCCGCTATCAGTGGATGTAGCAACCTCGGCTCTACCACCAGGGCTCCGTAGAAGACTCTCTCGTTCTGCTCCGCTGCTCCTCTGGCGAACTAAAACTCTTGCTCACCCGGCGGACTAAACAACACTCTGCCTCCACGACAATCTATACTAGCACAATGCATACTCAACCAATCCATTCCGAGTACAATGTCGTAGCTCGGAAGTGGCATTACGAGTAGGCACACACTCAACTCCTAGCCTCCCAAGGTAACTCTCTGGTCTCTGCAGACATCACTGACTAGGATAATACCACCCCCGATCATGATCTTGCAGAGTCTAGCTAAAGGTTCAGTAACAAGATGGTGTCTAACAACAAAAGATACAGACATAAAGCTATGGGAAGCACCGGAATCAAATAAAGCAAATGCTTGAATAGAATCAAGAAGAACAGAACCTGAGATCACATCACCAACGGGCTCGGCCTCGTCTATGGTCAGGGCAAAACCTCGCCCGTGTTGTCCTCCTCGGAGCTGCTGCTGGTGCTGAGCAAACCTCTGCTGTTGAGTCGGCAAAGGCTATCCTCTCTGCTGTGCTGCAGGTGCTCTGGCTGGTCCCCTCTGAGCGGCTCCTCCACCCTGAGCTGTACGAGCAAGTGCTAAAGGACAATCCTTCAGCTGGTGATCTGCTGCGCCACATAACAAACATCTGCCCAGCCTCTTTCTGCAGATGTCCCATCCGTGCCCTGGCTTCTTACAGAAAGGGCAAATAATGGGCTGCCTCTGGCCCTGCTGCTGTCCCTGCCTCTGCTGTTGGGGCGCCTGCCGGAAGGGCACACGATCCTGACCCTGGTGCTGCTGAGTCTGCTGGAACGGCCTCTTGGCTGGGCCTGTACTGCTGCCTGCTCCCGAAGCATCTCTGCTCCTCTTGGTCTTCAGCTCTAAGTCATCCTCAGCCCTCTGAGCGTCACTCATAATCTGCTCGAAGGTCGCCTCGCGGTCACTCCTAGTTAAGGACTTGACCACCATGACCAAACCCTTGCGAAACTTTTGCGCTTTTGCTGCCTCAGTCAAACCCTCAACAAATCTGCCCAGACGACAGAACTCCGCTGCATACTCATTCACTAGCATGCTCCCCTGGATGAGCGCCTCAAATTGGCTCTCTAAAGCACTGAGAGCCACATCCGGGAAGAACTTCTCCTTGAAAAGCTTCTTGAAAGCCTTCCAAGTCAGTCCCGGTACTGCTATCCACGTATCCATGTAGTACCAAGTAAGGGCAAGATCGAACATCTGGCTGCCCGCTGCCTCGATCTACATACTGGCTGGGATCAGCGCCAGCCTAAAGATACCCTCTATGTGCTCGATCAAGTCATCCACGTACAGGATTCCCTCTGTACCCCAGAACTCCTTGGGCCGCATCCTCTGAAAGTCGATAATAGTGCCCGGCCTAGGATGCTGAGCTTGCTCTGCCTGTGGCTGGATCTGGGCCACTCTGTCCACCGCTATCATAGCCACTTGATGAGCATTCTCAATGTCCATCCTCATAACATCCATCTAGCAGTGCTGCGCGTCCATCATCTCTCTGAAGAACGCGAACAACTGCGTGGCATCAACTGGTACAGGCGGTGGTGGAGGAGGTACCACCGGAACAACTGGGGTAACTCTCAAATCGATAGTAGTAAGAGGATCTTCGAGAGAAACAGACGCTCCCTCAACCGCAGGAGTGGCGAGTGGAGCGGTAGCGGCTGCCTAAAGTCGAGCAGGATGAGAGGTGGCAGACCTCTCGGTGGCAGCTGCTGGAACGGTACGCTGAGACCGTGCCTTCGGAGGCATCCTGAACACAGATCAAAAGAAGTCAATATGGTGCAAGATACGATATCATCAAAAAAGGACAGTAATATTGCAAAAGAGAACAATTTCAGGAAATTAAAGATAGCAAAAGAAATCAGGAAGGGTCCTAGTTGTGATTGAGCACACTCTCTCTCAGCCTATATCATATATTCTATTATAGGTAAACCTAAAAACTAGACCTGCATGGGCCACCACCAAAAATGTGTCACGACCTGCACCCAAAAAATTGGGCATGAGTCATGGGTACGTCCAGCCTACGCCGCAGAATCGGCGGTAGAACGCTATAAAGGTTTGTTCTAGGTCAACAATATCTATCTCACAAAACCTGTCAATATTCTCTCAAAAAGGAGGGCAACCACACAATATATATATGAATATTCAATCATAATAACTAGGGGAAGAGTAAAAGCACGATATGATAGCAAAAGGAAACAAGAACCAAAGAGCAAGACAATATCCAAATACAGTCCAAGTCTATAATATCTCACAGCAGCAAAATAATAAGTACAATCATCTAAAATATCAACTGGAAACAACCCAGGAAACCCACCTAGCTAACTAGGGCGCTAAAGGCGTCTCCTCGACGGGCTCCTCCTTAGTCTCGGGGTCGCAACACTCCTTGACAACCGGCCCGTAGAATGTCGGGCAGAAATCCTCAGGATCCTCTGGAAAAAATATGTCCAGTCAGGACTGGAGCAAAGTACATAACTCTGAAAGCAACTCTAAATACATGGTAAGGTGTATATGACTAGCAATAGAAAAGTATACAAGATTCACAGGAAATAAATACATGATGGAGCAGAAAAAGTAGCTGCAATGTAAACTGGAGAATAATACAAGTAGTGGAGAAGTAATTGCATATGAGTAAACATGAATACTAGCTAAGTGCCTTGAGCACAAGTTCGTTATGTGATCGGCTTAGGTTGCACATGAATAAACTATGATAACTCCGTTATGCGTGAATTGCATAACCGACATACACATGAATACTGTTTGGCTTTGATCACATAACCAACTCCTACTCCCCTCCCCCACTAATACTCTTGGATCCAACCATGATATACTACGTACATAATAAATAGCTCACGCACATGAAGGCAAGAGCACAAGAAGCACATGATAGCACATGAGAATCAATACCCGAAGCACATGATGAAATATACGTGATAGAGTACCCGCTGAACACGGTAAGGGGGATAGTATCTCATGACGGGATCCACTAGTACCGGCTCATGTAACAATGTGTCAGAATCAAGTATTTTAGTTCTAGAACAGGTGATATAAACGCTATCATGAAATAGAAACTATCAGAGGTAGATACTCGCATGACGTCCTGAGCAACTGATGAGGATCGAGATTCGGACCGGCATCGCAAGAACCTATTGTG